>BQKN01000071.1:872946-918373 GCA_022839385.1 Asparagus kiusianus | reverse complement strand
GTTATTGCTAATCTTATTAGATATTAATGCCGATTAAAACTTACTAAAAAATATATCCTAGCAAGATAGATATTCAATTAAATTAAAGCAAGGATATATATGCAAAGGGCAAAATAAACAAGAAACAATATAAATAAATAGTGGACACAAAGAGCAAATCAAATACAATAATATGATCACGGAGTTCGGTCCTTTCGATCTATGTCTCCGCTTCCCACTCCCGGGGAGAATCCACTATCACGACACACCCGGTTTGGAAGCCGGAACTTCTCTATACACTCGGTTTTCTAGTTCACCAAAAACTCTACAAGACACTCACAACGTACATACACAAACTACAACCTCAAGTGTTGGTCCTCACGTATTGTTTCCCTCAAGTGCTCAGCATTACTACCTCTCACTAGGGTTTACTACCGACGTCACTCCTCTTAGTATCGACTACGTCCTCACCACACACTCGTCTCGGTGTAAATGTGTATTACAAAGTGATACTCTCACAATAAGGCTCAATTATAAGATTTGTTCTCTATAATAGATGAGAACATAATTTAGGCTAACTCTCAAGGTTACACTCACCACAACCCCAAATTATATAATATGTGAGAATACTTAAGCTCAATAGTTGTGTGTGCAAATAATAAGAAAATAAAATCAAACTCAATTAAAGTTTAGCAAATATAAATGTGACAATGTGAATGTAAACAAGCTAGATAAATAAGTTGATAAAACTTCTCTAGAACAAGAGAGATGGAGATGTGAAATGGAAATCTCAAATCAAAGATGATCTCCTCTTCTTGTGAAACAATCTTCACAAAACCAATTTTGTAAACAAACACTTAAAAAACTTAAATCACCCTTAAAACTTGTTTTTAAACTCTCTTTTTGTTAGTTCAGAAGTGAAATAGTATGAGGTATATATAGGATGAAGAAACTAAGCCCAAAACTCAAGTGAAACCCAACAAAAAGATAAAATAACAAAAACTAAAAATAGCCGTTACAGGCCATCAGTCGACTGATAAGTTGGATCAGTCGACTGATGAGTTGACCGTTATAGGCAGCTAACATCTCATCGGTCGACTGATGAGCATGGTCAGTCGACTGATGACCTCATCAGTCGACTGGTCACTCGACCAAATAAGAAACAAAAATTTTTAATGATTGCAGGTAGTTTTATCAGTCAACTGATAAAAACCATCAGTCGAGTGATAACATATTTCAGCCTGGATTGAATAGTAAAAACAAAATTCAAACATCTTTTAAAAATAACAAATAAATTTCAAAAAATATAAAACTTTAGGAGAAGTTTATAACCATGAATATGAACATGTTGGAAAATGATTTTTTTAATTTGCGCTTGCTATTTGTGAAATCTCAGAAATATTCCAAAACATTAAAATACATGTGTTTATAAACACGTTAATTTTTACATTTAGCTCAAATCAAGTTTTAAAAACATGTGAAATATTTTTATAGACTTAATAAAATATTTTTATTAATAAAAGATATTAATAATATTTGTATAGTCCAAAGCATATTAAAATATTTTTTGCATAAAAACACTTATATTTGAGAAAATTCACAAATGAGATGTGTGTGTATATTTGAGCTTGTAGAATTTGCACACATTATATAATCCTATACTAAGTATACCAAGGATAAATTATATAAAGCTTGAACTTGATTGGTTGACTTCATTTGCATAGGCTTCAATATCCATGTAGCTCGTTTTCCTGTGTAAACTAAACAACACAAAACAAAATACTAAAAAATATTAGTCATGAATTGTTTAAATCATCATCAAAATAAGAAGGTCAATAATCTCCCCCTTTTTGATGATGACAAACAATTTACCAAAATATACATAAAAGTTCATAAGCATAATAAGCATAAAACCACAAATATAAAAACATAAATACTCACATTTTCTCCCCCTTTGGCAACATCATAAAGGAGATAAACAATATGATTAGGAAGAGAGCTAAAGCTCCCCTAGCAAAAATCTCAAGTGAGTATAAACAAAAGTAGAAGATATGGGGAAGACTCCCCCTATCAAAAAGCCATATAGAAAATATGCAATGATGAGCATGACATATAAATGTGAGTAAGTATGGATATAGAATATCCTAAACACAACTCACATTAAAGAAGACCAAGTGACAACATATATGTGATATTAAGAGAAGAGTCACAAGAGTCTAAGACATAGATATATATATCCATAGGATATACATCAAAAACAAAAAACAAAAAAATCCCAAAAATAAAAATCAAAGATTTAAAAATTAAAAATCAAGAATCAAATGATTTGTCAATAAATCCAAAAGAAAATTCATAAGTTATCAAACCATAAATTATGATTGATTGAAAACATATATGAATACATTATTATAAGAATGATGTCTCAATACATGAAAATAAAGTATAAGTGCATGAAAACTTATAAAAACCAAAATATTATTCATAAAAATTCATGAATCCAAGAAAGGCAATAAAAATAATACAAAAAAGAGACCAATTGAGAGTTCATGAAAAAAATAAAGTATCATTTTAACAAAAAATAAGATGATTGAGCAAATACATGATTCAAATAACAATCATGCTCAATTCACAAAAAAAAATTCTAAGCAAAGAGGTTCGAAAAAGATGTCCACTAAAAAAATATTTTGTATCAATGTAGATAATGGACACATCTTTCCTATATACATGATTAAAAAGAAAATTTGTTGAAGTATTTATAAGTTTTATCCATAAAGATCAAAGATTAGTATGCTTTGGATAAATACATAAAAGATCAATATACTCATTTTTGACAAAAACAAGAAAAACTTGTTTCAACCCATATGAATGCCCGGTGAACATGATATGAAGTGAAAGATCAATAAATCCCGGGGGTTGCTAAAACATAACCCTCTCATATGTAAATTCAAAACAAAGTATATATCTAAAATGTGTTTGATCAATAGAAGAAATATTCTTTGTAAAACCTGATCAAACCATATAAGGAATACATTATAAACCACAAATAGATGATCCAGAAGCTCAAACACATAAATATCATCATACGAGTGTTTTATAATGATCCCATAAATACAAACATATTGTTCAAACTTAAAAATTGAAAACAAGGTATACTAACAAAAATGATGTTTTAGCATAGAAAAATCATCTTGATAAAAATTGTATCAATTCATAAAGGATGAAAACATGAAAATCTATAAAAGAGAATCATGAAAAAAAATATGAATGATAACTTTTCAAATCAAATACCAAGTATAAAATTGTTTTTAATTTTGTTTATAAAACTTAAATAGAAATCATCTTTAAGAACATGAAAAACTAAAAAGCTAAAGAATTCATTCTTAAAGATTAAACATGTTTTGGCACCCAATTACTCTTGGTACCAAAGAGTCTAGGGACATGATCGCTATCATTAAAGCTTAAAACCCTAGGGTTATGATCCATTTGAACACATTTTGTGCATAGGTCCGGTCATAGTAATAATTATGCAAAAGACCCATTCGATTGTAATAAGTGCAATGAAGAGGATGCATTTGTTTATGTTGACCAAGTGGATGTGCACGTGAAACATTTGCAAACAAAGGTGAATTATTTGAAGCTTTCTGCAAATACGAAACATTTTTAAACAAGGGTCTATTTGGAGCATTTTGCAACTTAGAAGTTTTTTGCAAATCATAATAAAATTTTGCAAGATGTCTAAATCTACCACAAACATTACAATTAAACACATGTGGTTCTTTAGAAATATTTGGCAAAAGTGAATTTCTTTTTAAATCAAAATAATACTTGGCCAAATAACCAAAACGGCCACAAAAATCATATTTATACGCATGAACATGTTTATGATGTGTAATATGTGCATGTATATGTGTATGAGATAAAGAAGCTTGATGAAAATGCACAAGGATCAATATCTTTAGGCATGATAGGTTTTTGTGCATTATAACAAAACTTAGCAATATGGTCTTTTCGGCAACAAATAAAACACTTGTAAATTTTATTATACATGTGTGCATAGTGAATAAGTTTCTTAGAAACATTTTCATGAGACTTTGCACATAAGTCCATAAGCTTGTTGTTATTAATAATGCAAGTTTTTAATGTTTAATCTAAAGTGGATATTCTACTTTTAACATGATTCAAATCATTATTTTTCACATAAGCATTGTTGTTAGAAGTAGACCATACATTGCTATTTTTGAAAGAATTAAGTTCTTTTCTAATGTTCTCAACTTCTAATATGGTATCACATTTATCATGAAACAAACTAGCATTTTCCAATTTTAGTTTTTCATTGCTTTCTTTTAGATTTGTATTTTCATTTGTAATGACATCAAACTTATTGGCTAGTGTTTCATGAGTGGATTTCAATTCAACATGCTTGCTTTTTAAGTTAATAAAGCTACGTTACAATTTTTATAATCATCCATCAATAATTCATAGTCATGTACGAGTTCATCAATAGTAAAATCGTTTTTGTTATCGGACTTGCATACCTCACTAGGGATATCACCTAATGGTCGTGTGCATAATAAGGCTCCATGTAAACTTGAAGATGGAACCTCCAAAGATCGTCGGATCACCTCCAAGTCGCCTTGATGTGCTTCAAAAAGTTTTTATATTGTATAAACACTATCAAAATGAACAAGTTCGTTAGAAATACATGGTTCAAAAGCGTTATACAAAAATTCTAATGCTAACTTGTTCATTGTAAACATTCTCTTGTCATGATTGCTCTACTTAGATTTCTCCAAAGTGGGCATAATATAAGCATTGTAAAATACTTCCCATAAATCAATATTTCTAGACTCAACAAAAATTTTGAATCTAAAGCACCATTGTTCATAAGGGAAGTTTCTATATTTAGGAGCAACATTTATGTCATAGCCTGCATCGAACATATCCATAATATATGAGCAAGCAAAATATATAATATCAAAATAAAATTAGCAACAATATTAAAACATGGACTGTTAACTCAAGGTGATTAAACCTTAAATTAAGAGCACCAAGCTCTGATACTAATAGAAAGCACCCTAGAGGGGGGTGAATAGGGTTATTGCTAATATTATTATATATAATACTGATTAAAACTTACTAACAAATATATCCTAGCAAGATAGATATTCGATTGAATTAAAGAAGAGATATATATGCAAAGGGAAAAATAAACAAGAAAAGATATAAACAAAGAGTGTACACAAAGGGCAAATCAAACACAATAATATGATCACGGAGTTCGGTCCTTCCGACCTACGTCTCTGATCCCCACTTCCGGGGAGAATCCACTATCATGACAAACCTTGTTTGGAAGCTGAAACTTCTCTACACACACGGTTTTCTAGTTCACAGAAAACTCTACAAGACACTCATAATGTACATACACAAACTACAACCTCAAATGTTGGTCCTCACGTATCGCCTCCCTTAAGTGCTCGGCTTTACTACCTCTCACTAGGCTTTACTACTCACGCCACTCCTCTTAGTATCAACTATGTCCTCACTACACACTCCTCTTGGTGTTAATATGTATTACAAAGTGATACTCTCACAATAATGCTCAGTTACAAGATTTATTCTCTATAATAGATGATAACACAATTTAGGCTCACTCTCAAGGTTACACTCACCACAACCCCAAATTATATAATATGAGAGAATACTTAAGCTCAATGGTTGTGTGTACAAGCAATGAGAAAATAAATCAAACTCAATTAAAGTCTAGCAAATATGACAATGTAATGTAAACAAGCTAGATAAATGAGTTGAGAAAACTTCTCTAGAACAAGAGATATGGAGATGTGAAATGGAAAGTTCAAACCAAAGATGATCTCCTCTTCTTGCGAAACAATCTTCACAAAACCAATTTTGTAAACAAACACTTAAACAAACTTAAACCACTCTTAAAACTTGTTTTTAAACTCTCTTTTTGTTAGTTCAGAAGTGAAATAGTATGGGGGTATATAATAGGATGAAGAAACAACGCCCAAAACCCAAGTGAAACCCAGCAAAAAGATAAAAAAATAAAAACTAAAGAAATAGCCATTACAGGCCATCAGTCGACCGACGAGTTGGGTCAGTCGACTGATGAGCTGATCATTATAGACAACTATCAGCTCATCGGTTGACTGATGAGCATCGTCAATCGACTGATGAGCATCGTCAGTCGATTGATGACCTCGTCAGTCGACTGATGATCTCATCAGTCAGACTGATAAAAACCATTAGTCAACTGATAACATGTTTTTAGCCTGGATTGAATAGTAAAAATAAAATTCAAACCTTTTTTAAAAATAGTAAATAAATTTTAAAATATGTAAAGCTTTGGGAAAAGTTTATAACCATGAATATGAACATGTTAGAAAAGGAATTTTTTTAATTTGCTCTTGCCATTTGTGAAATCTCAGAAATATTCAAAAACGCTAAAATATATGTGTTTATAAACATGTTAATTTTGACATTTAGCTCAAATCAAGTTTTAAAAACTTGTGAAATGTTTAATGGACTTAATAAAAGATATTAATAATGTTTGTATAGTCCAAAGGATATTAAAATATATTTTACATAAAAATACTTATATTTGAGAAAATTCACAAATGAGATGTGTGTGTATATTTGAGCTTGTAGAATTTGCACACATTATATAATACTATACTAAGTATACCAAGAATGAATCATATGAATCTTAATCTTGATTGGTTGACTTAATTTGCATAGGCTTCAATATCCATGTAGCTCGTTTTCCTGTGTATACTAAACAACACAAAACAAAATACTAAAAATAATATTAGTCGTAAATTGTTTGTTAAATCATCATCAAAACAAGAAGGCCTACACCAATTAGGAGAACCTTCCCAATTAGGCGAGCTTAAATCAGCTGGAGAACTTGACAAGGCTCACCTGACGGCCTAATCTCGCCTGCCAAGCGAATGTCACCAGAAAGTTAAGGTAACAGTTCACCAAATAAGTGAACCTCGCCTGAAAGAGCAAAAGGCTGAACCTCGCCAACAGACCTAAGTTCGCCAAACAAGCGAACCTCACCGAATAAGGCAGCCTTGCCTGTCAAGGCAAGCTCGTCGGATACCAACACTTGGTAATTTTTCCAAGTGTTCTTCCAAGTGTTCTTTTGAGCCTTCATCGCATAATCACTCATCTGGTCCTTTGATGCTGGGGGTTGTATGCATCAACCTACGTGGGATCTTAGAGAGTGTTTGACTTGCAAACGTACTATTCACAGGCCACTACTCAGTGCCACTGCGAGAAGCTTATTATGGCAGTACTTGTTGATTGCCGATGTATCGAAATATCGAAACTATTAGTGTTCGAAAGGCTCTCTTAGAAACCAACAAAGACAAGACTTCCTCGCCAAATACGCAATCGTCATAGGAGATGAGCTTCTAATGACTTGGATCTCCCAGCTATAATTGTCAATGTGACAGGGAAGTCCAAGGTGAAAAACTCAGACTCTTCCGACACTGAATTTTTGTCGGGACTGAAAGGCATCTCTATTGAAACTGAAGGTGTCTACTAGCATACCCGAACTAAAAAAGGGTTTGCTATACCGCTTGATTACAGGTGACTAGCCTCTTTTCCTGTTGACGATGAGGATGATTGCTCGGTAGTAGCAACGTCTCAGGCGTCAAGCTCAATCCGAGGTGAGCATGCAAAAGTGCATATAGCTGAAGTCCCTGATGAAGTGGCCAGAAGATTAGAAGAGCAACAAGCTGTGATTGTCATGCAGCAAGAGACAATCAACACTATGAAAGAGATGCTCGAAAAGCTTTTGGAAAAGAAGAAGAAGAAGAAGAAGAAGAGGACCTCACGGGCTCCCCCGAAGTCCTTTATAAAGAATAAAGAGCGAGAACCTACTCCCCCTCAAACCACAGAAGGGGAAGATAACCCCGGGTCATCTCCAATTCTTCATCCGAGTCCTCATAAGGGACGTCACGTTCTGGTAACAACTCCCGAGACAAAAGTCTCGATGAGTTCCAAAGTCAGCTTGATGCTTTAAAACTCCAGAAGAATACGAATGAGCTGGGGGTTGTTAGACTGTATCCAGTCGAATGGGACATGGTCCCATACCTAGCAAAGTTCAAACCCATGAACTTAGTCCAGTTTGACGGCAATGGATCTCCCTCACAACATATCTACTATTTCCTGGCTCAAATAGTATTTCTCATTGGAAACGATCCCATCCTCACTCGGCTATTCATCGGAACCCTAAAGGGGTGGTCTTTGAATGGTTCCTCAAGTTGGAACCAGGTTCTATCAAATCATTGGCTAACATGGAGAAGCTGTCCCTGACCCGTTTCGTTGATGATGACACAGAAGTGTCAATGTCCACTCTGTTGGCTGAAAAGTAGAGAAAAGGGGAGTCGGTCAACAACTTCGTGAAGAGATTAAGGAATCAGTCGTTGCATTGTTGTAACCAGGTATTTTAAAGCACGTTGATCGAGATGTGTTGCAACAACCTCTCGATCCACATTTTGTCCAATGTTGGCTCGGTGGATACCTGACTTGGAAGGAGCTTGTTTGCTAAGGTGAGCAAGTAGAAAATATGCTCAAAAGGTTAGAAGCTAAAGAACCTCAACCTAAAAGAGGAGCTCCGGAGCAAAGTTCATCCAGAAATCCCTCTCGGTCGAAGGGTCATGAGACCATGGCTGTTGAGATGACTCCAGCCTCCAAGCCGGGCCAGAAGCAAAAATCTACCTCTTCAGAAACGTGCTCTCAGAAGCAGTATGACTTCTGAGAAGATCAAGTTGCTGCTATCCTTAATACCCTGGTCAAGAGCAATAAAATAAAGTTGCCAGAGGTGAGAAGGACGGAGGATCTGAACAAGACGGATGATCCTAACTACTGTACGTACCACAGGATAGTTCATCATCCCACTTCTAAATGTTACATCCTCAAAGATAAGATGCAGGCCCTTTATGAAGCAGGAGTCTTGAAGAAGGAAACGACGCAGAAGAAAGTGACTACAAATATAATCACTCTAAAATTCGGGACAGACCTCCCAGAAGTACATGCGTTGGCAGGAGTAGTACCCATCCCCAAGGCGAAGTTAAGGGTCATCAACACTGATCCTCACAATCAGCGGGAGAAAGGTTTGGTATTGCAGACCTTGTCATCAGGACAAATAATGTGGGTCCATCCCGATCTCCTCAATGATGAACAGTGGGCTTCTAAACTTTCGAAGAAGCCTAAAAGAAAGGCAAAGCTCTACAACATCGTGACTGCAATTTTAGATGACGACAAAGTTGAAGTGACGACCCTCACCGATTCCGACGACGAGACAACTATATTGGCTACTAGGGTGGCGAAGGACTTTGCTAAGCACTACCCTCTAATGACAAAAAATCCTACGAAGTCACTGGCAGAACTATCACCCATAATTCAGCTAAGTCTCGACAGGTCTAAGCAGAAAGAGCTACGTTACAACAAAGAATTGATGAAGGAGACTCCTGCCAGCTCAAGCGGCCAACCCTTTCAGTTTGATGTGCTCGTACAACTATCTAATATTCCAGCTAGGATCACTTTGTATGAACTCTGCGGCTATCTAGGTCCACTCAAGAAGCTTTACGAGAGGCGTTAGTCAATGCTGACGCTTTTGTAGCCCATGTGCCACCGACACCCGAAGAGGAAGAGGAAAAACGATGTCCACAATGCTGCTTGGCATCCAAACAATAGGTACCTTTTATAACCTTTACTCCTAATGACATGCTCATCAAAACCACGAAACATGATCGGCTATTGTACTTCACTGGGTACATCGGCTCTGCTAGAGTGGATAGAATCCAAGTGGATCCATGTTCTGTACAGAGCATCGTGCCCCTAAAGCTTATTCAACATTTAGGCATGCCTCGGAGGTGTTTGTCTACAGCAAGCACCACCATCTTTGGCTTTAACGCCACTAGAACCCGCCCATTGGGTAAAATACGCCCTAAATGCTAGTTGGGCGACCTAAAGACTAAAGTGACCTGCTATGTAATCGATGTGGAACCCTCTTATAACATGCTATTAGGTCGTAGCAACCTGATTGTCCCATCCACACTACATCAGTGCATGAAATATGTGGATGATTATGGTCAAGTGAAGATGGTGTTTGCCGAAAAGCGACCCTTCAAAGGAGTCAAGAACTATTTCACCGATTCTTTGCTTTACCAGGATTACTAGTCGGATGAGGAACCACCGGGCTAGGAATTCGAAAGCGACAACGAGGCTGACAATGAACCCGACTACGATGAGGGTCTTATCTTGAATATTATTGAACCCATTGTAATTGGCTGTGAAGGCCTCGATGTAGCCAACACTGATGAAGTAGGAGAATTTGTCCTGAATAAATATTATAACTTTGCGTACTTGTTGTCTGCTGAATTAGAGTCTAGTATTAATGGGTCTAACGATCCAATTTTAGGGTTGTATACTAACTCTTCTTTACACTTGCCTATGAATTCGTCGTTTGTAACAGATAAACTAACGATTGAGTCCTTGCGAGCCTTCTTTATTGTACCATCCCAAGATAGTGATCAAAAAGATATTATCTTTAGGAGGGTAGATCAGCCCTTGCGGCTTTGGGACAATTCAGAAGAAGATGAGCCTACTCCCCAATTCTCGCATTATGAACAAAAGAACTTACGCATGATGGAGAACATGGGTTATGACTTCACACGCAAGGAGGGTTTGAAATTTGGCAAATAACGAAGAACACCTATACAACCCTTCGTTCCCAAAGGAAAATCCAATGATTAATTTCATAAAACCAGGAGAGGTCTAGGCTACATCTCCCCTTCAGCAGAACAATATGATGATTTTGAGAAAGAATCTGAAGAGGTTCACTCCGTTATTTCATCATCAACGTCCTTAATGTGGGACTCAGATATCAGCATAAGGGTTGTGTTCAAAAATCTCACAGTCAACATGACTACAGCTAACCCTATCGAGATTAGAGAGGGTGATCAGGTTCCACTTTATGATGAAGCTTAGGACTGTTATGTGAGTGCTCAATTGAGAGGTCGGTTTGAACAACGCGAATCTCCCATGGAGGAAAAAGTTTTTCAAATAAATATGGGAGATGAGGCTAACCTCAAACCCATATTTATAAGCGGTAACCTACCTCACCAGGAGAACGAAGACTTTATATCTCTCATTCGAGAATATATTGATGGCTTTGGTTGGAATTACGAGGATATGTCTGGCCTTGATCTCCAAGTAGCTATGCATCGCCTCAACATCAAGCCGGGCACCAAACCAGTCAAACAACAGCAAAGACGGTTTTATCCACAAATCATATAGGTGATCGAAGCTGAAGCAAAAAAGCTAATAGATTCAGGCTTCATCAGAGAGGAACAATACCCAGACTAGATGGCTAACATTATTGTAGTCCTGAAGAAGAATGGAAAGATCCGTATCTACATCGACTTTAGGGATCTCAATGTTGCATGTCCAAAAGATGAATTTCTATTGCCCATCACGGATGTCATCATCAACAATACGTGTGGTTTCGAAAGAATGTCATTCATGGATGGATTTTCAGGGTATAATCAAATCAAAATGTACCTTGAAGATGAGAAACATACCTCGTTTAGGACTCCACTAGAGATATAAAGCTACACAGTGATACCCTTTGGACTCAAAAACGTAGGCGCAACCTATCAACGTGCCATGAGTACAATCTTCCGAGATCACCTACGTAAAACAGTGGAATGCTACGTAGATGACTTGGTTGTGAAGAGTCACAACAAAGACGATCATCTTCAAGATCTTAAAATGATGTTCGAACTAATGCGAGCTCATCAATTGAAAATGAATCCTACAAAATTGTTTTTGGGGATGTCGAGTGGTAAATTCCTCATATTTATTGTCACAATGAAAGGGATTCATATGAATCCCGATAAAGTGCAAGCTATCTAGGAGTTGCAGCACCTAGGAATCGTAAAGAATTAAGAGGACTGCAAGGACATCTGGCATACATCCGTAGATTCATCGCAAATCTCTTGGGTGAATGCCAGCCCTTCTCAAAGCTGATGAAGAAAGGTGTGTCTTTTGTGTGGGATGAGGCTTGCCAGAAAGTGTTCGATGAGATCAAAATTTATCTCTTGAACCCACCAGTTTTGGTAGCCTCAGCCATAGGGAAACCCTTCTTGATCTATGTACGAGCAATGGAGCACTCTTTGGGTGCCCTGTTAGCGCAAGATGATGACGACGGCCACGAGCAAGCTGTCTATTACTTGAGTAGAACCTTATAGGGAGCAGAACATCAATATCCTATGGTCGAAAAGGAATGTTTGGCCCTAGTGTTCACAATTTAGAAAATGTGATATTACTTGGTCGGTCAAACCATACATGTCATCTCCCGGGTGAATCCCATCCGAGTCTTCATGACACAGCCCAGATCGTTAAATTGGCACTTGGCAAGATGAGCACTTTTGCTATCTTAATATGAAATATACTTCATGTCGCAGAAGTCTGTCAAAGGGCAGACCATCTGCGATCTCATGGCCAGCCATCCGTTAGAATCGAAAACTAACTTATTCGAAGACAGGTCAGATGAAACCCACGAAGCCAATGCGACTTCACAAAAGGAAATCTGGCAATTATTTTTTGATGGTGCATCTCGGGTAGGCCCAGAAGGGACAATTATCGCAGGAGTGGGGACTGTATTGATCTCTCCCCAAAATCTCATGTTACCTCGAGCCTTTTCTTTGACAGAGTCGTGCTCCAATAATATGGTTGAGTATAATGCCTTACGCATTGAACTCGATCTCACCAAAGAATTAAGGGTGAGACATCTTGAAGCAGACGATTACTCCAAACTCATTGTCAACCAGATGACTGGGAAATACAAAGTAAGGAACAAAGACCTGATTCCATATCACGAAGTGGATATCAAATTAGACGAGTCATTTGAAGACTTTTACATTGACTACGTACCATATTCCAAGAATACACACGCAGATGCGTTGTTGGTGCTTGCAGCTACTCTGACTCAATCGCCAGGGACAAGTCAACACATCATTGTCGCAAGTCAGCAACTCTTTCGACCGAAGTATGTTGTGGAAGTCAACACAACTCACTAGACTACAAGTCAACTCGAACCGAGAGATTGGCATTTTCCAATCATTGACTACATCTTATACGGCATACTCTCCGAAGACGTCAAAGAGCGAGTGTCTATTCGCATACGTACGCCAAGATTTTACTATGACTCGACCATGAAGATGTTGTATCGTAGGTCGTATGACGGCATGTTACTACGATGCCTTTCAAGCAAAGAAGCACAAGAAGCCCTGACAGAAGTCCACGATGGTACTTGCGGAGCTCACCAACCCGGACCTAAGCTCTAGGATCACTTGCGAAGAATGGAATATTATTAGCCAAAGATAATCGGCGACGCTATAGCTTATGCAAAATGTTGCCATGCATGTCAAATCCACGCTAATTACATACATCAACCGCCCGAAGACTTGCATCCGACAGCAAATTCATAGCAATTCAAAACATAGGGGATGGATGTCGTCGGACCGATATTTCCGCCATCAGCTGATCATCGTTTCATCCTAGCGATAACCGATTACTTCTCCAAATGGGCCGAAGTCATTCCTTTGAGAGAAGTCAAAACTAGTGATGTGGTCAAGTTCATAAAACATCTCATCATCTACAAATACGGCATCCCAAGACGTATCATTCATGATAACGGGTCAAAGTTCGTTAGTCATGTATTTACCCAGTTTTGTGACAAGTTTAAAATTCAAAACCTAGCATCCACTGCCTACAATCCATCGACAAATAGACTAGTTGAAACTTTCAACAAGACGATTGTTAAGATCTTAACAAAGCTGACATCCGCCAGCAAGCGTGATTAGGATGAGAAGCTCGGTGAAAGCTTATGGGCGTATCACACTACCGTCTACACCACAATCGGCGCCACGCCTTATTCCTTAGTATAGGGATATGAAGTCGTATTGCCTTTGAAAATCCAGATTCCATCCCTATGCATCGCACTTACAACAGGGATGACTACTAAAGAAAATCATTGATGACGCCTCGAAGAATTGGAGGTGTTAAATGAAAGGCGGATTGAAGCTCAACAACATATTGAATTCTATCAAGCCCGAATATCCAAAGCATTCGATAAGAAAGTCAAACATAAATATTTCAAGGAAAGGATTTGGCCCTTGATGTTCAACGCCCGATGATACTCAATTACAAAAAGAAAGGAAAATTCTAACCCAAATAGAAAGGACAATTCATAGTCGAGACGGTCTATTCGAATGAAGTGTATCGCCTCGTCAAACCGAATGGCGACAAGATCATGATGCCTATTAACGATAAATTTTTGAAGAAGTATTTTCCATAGGCTTCTCATATATCGGCCGCTTCCTTGAGAAGGTCCAAATACCACCAAAGCAGTAATGATATGTGACCCTAACAATATCGAGGAGCACAACCTTCGGTATTGTTAAAGCTACTAAAGCTCTTGTAACTCCTATGAAGTCAATTAAGGTGACAACCGCATTCCTTACTATCCTCCTAATTCTCCTGCTATTCCCTTCAATAGGATAGCGGGTCCTCACAAAACTATAATGTTAACGATTACCTCTGATAGTCAGTACTTTTATTACCATTAAAACACTCCGTCAAGTAGTGGTCTACTATGCGATGAGCCTCTACTTACCACTCGATAAAGATGGCAATCTACCATGTGATGGTTCGCTATCTAATCTTTTCCGAACGTTCTATCTCTTAGAATGATCGAAGATAGTGACCTACTATGCGATGTGTCACTATTCCGATCATAGTCGTTATACTCTCACGTCACTGAACGACTTGATTTTTCTACACCACCATTCCTAAAAATGATAGTTGTTCATTGATAACGGCCTACCAAGCGATGAGATCCTATCTATACTCTCATTCCTAAATAGTAGCATACCACGCGATGTGCCTTTATTTTGATCACAGGCGTTATACTCCCATGTCATTGAACAACTTAATCACTTTCCCACTATCATTCCTATAAATGATGTTGTTCGTTGATAGTGGCCTATCAAGCGATGTGCCTTATTCCTGAATAGCGACCTACCAAGCAATGAGTCACAATTCAAATTTAAGATCGTTATTGCATTAACGATATCATCACGCTCCATTGGTCATTCCTACAAATGACTACTTTCTAAAATGTTGGGCCTACCATACGATGAGCCTCACTTTTAAACTCCGAACAACACAACCAAGCCTGATTACAACTTAACAGCTGTAATCACTCAATTCTTGATCCAATACTTTAAATGGCTAAGGATAGAGGAGAAATCTTAGCATTAAGTCTAAGAAAAACTTCTCGACAACTCACCATACTGAGGAAAATAGTATGACTAGCTCAATTCAAATGGTAATTAGTAAAGAAAAAATCAAATCCATTGATAGCTAAGGATTTGCTAAAAAAAAAATCTAATTATTAGTCAACAGAGCAGACAAGGCAAGAAAAATCACGAGATATCAGAAGTGAAAATTCAATAAAAACTTAATTTTTTTCATAATGAGAAGTTTTCATTACAAAATTTACTCAAAACAAAGTCGACTCAAAAACTTCTCAACCGGCCCTTAATATCCTTGATGGCCTTGGTCTATTCTTCCTCAACAACATGAAAGATCTGGCAGCGGATATCTTCTTCAGTGAGCGAGACGGTGTCGGCTAGCCAGACACCCAATGTATTCAGAGCTCTATCTCTGTCCTCGAGCTCACCAAGAACCAGCTGTTATTGAGTCTCAAGCTCCTCCGACTCTACCAGGACCGCGACATGAGCTTGCTCCTTCTCTGTCAGGATTGCCTGTGCCTCCGCTATGACTTGCTTCACCTTAGTTATGGATTGAGCTAAGTCTGCTAAGACGAAGTTAGTCTTCTGGCATTCTTCTCCGATCATCTCGCCCCGTTTGGTAGCTCGCTCACCTCTTCCCTTAGTCAAGTTTCCTCAGCCATAGTCTCCTCCAAGAGGCGTTCTCGATCTTTTAAGGCTGTTTCGACCATTTTAGAGACCAGGCTGATGATATTATATCTGTTGGAACGAAGAGCAAGTAATTCTTGGATATCTTTCTCCAGCAGCCACAAGCGAGTTTGATATGGAGAGGCAGCATCAGCACCAACCAACCCGGTCAAATTGTCCACACACGTTTGCAAGACTAGTTTACAATCATCAAAGGGGCAGCTCTCATCCAATACCATCCTTGCGCTGGTCCGGAGGAAAGATTGGAAATTCTTAATGGTTTGAGCTACAGCCATCTTTCGCATACGGTCCACCGGGGAAAGAGGAGTTTTTCTTGCAGCAGGCATTATTATCAGGGCTTGAGGTGAAGCTCTAGTTTCTACGATAGCGAGCGTCTGAGTCAACACCGCTGAAGTGGGGAGTTCTGCCAACACCATCGAAGCCTCATTAACGAAATCCGAATGAACTTCGACAACCATCTCAAGAGTTGTCGATGCTGAAATTGGAGCCATGACAGCAACGATGGGCATCGACGTAATTGGTACCTCCCCTTCTTAAGTTGTAGCCCCTTCTATCTGAATCAAAGCCTCAGTCAACCGGCTCACCTGCTGAGTAACGTGCGGTCGAGGTGAAGTAGAAGCTCCCGCATGTATGGATTCCAGCAGACTAGCCCACCTGTTGAGAGATTCTAGGGTCATATCAGTTGTGATGAAAATTAACAAAAGAAGTGTTAACACATAAGCAATTCTCAGGGAGCTATAAGTTTACACTTTACTATACCTAGGGTGGAAGCGACAGCTTTGAAAACTTGTTCGCGAGAAGGACTCGAGACGTCCAGGTCTCCAACAGCAAATTTAGCTTCAGGAGAATGGTGGGAAGCGGGTTTTCCCTCGTCATAAACTCCGAATATGGCATCTACGGCGATTTCACTATCGCCGGAGTAATCAACTTGCTCTTTTTCCTCCTCTCTCTCTCTCTGCAGAAGAGATGGTGATAGCTAACTCCGCCGTTTCTACGATTAATAATGACGAAGTTTGAACAAATGTGAGGCGATCATATTGAACTTAATAATAAAAAGAAAAGTGAAAGAATGATTACCCTCTGAAACGATCGGTCGAGTGGCTTGAGTTGTAGATTCAGCAAAACTTGTCGATCAGTAGTGAGCGTCCGCGTCATCACCTCCGAGATCGATGGAGTTGTTTCCATTACAACAGTGATAATCTTATTTTTATTACAATTTTATACCCTCATTATCTATTTCACATGAATAAATATACCACTAATAATTATTTTTATCTTTAATTGCAGGTTAATGAAGAAATAATAAATAAAAGCCCAAAAGACTTTAACTTCCTCAATTTGTAACCTTTTATTGAAGCCCAGAGTCAAGCCGAGTAGCCTGTAGAAGCCGGAGAAAATCAAAAATCCAATATGAAAAGGAATTATATTCAAGATAGTTGGCCGTAAAGAAACGATGATATTTCCTAATCTGGAAGGCAGAATTTAATATATAATATATGAAAATCGCCTATCTCAACAAGACGAAGCCATCTGTGAAGTCATAATTTTGATAGGAACATCGATGCTAGCATTGATGCCTTGTTCCTGTTCCGAATTTAAGGGCTGATTTGAGTGTCTTGAGACTCAAGTTTGGTCCAATGGCTCTCATTCATTGCTGTAGGATATAAATAGGGGTAGAGAGTGAGGGGTTGAGGGTGTGAAAAATTTTATATCTCTATTTGGAGAGGAGGGTTACTCTTAATTGAGAAGACCTTCTAAATTTGTAACTTTTTATTATAATTAATAAAATAATTTTTTTACCACTTCATATTTTTCTTCTCTTTGTTGGATGATGAAGATGAAGATGAAGATCAATTTGGAAGTTTGTTTTTATTTTCACTTTTATTTTTTTTATTGCTTAGTAGTTTAGATTTTATTCCTTAGGCAGTAAGGAGTTGGGATCTTCAAGGCTACATAAGAACAGTCTTTCAAGCAATTAGATGCATCAATCAAGAAAAGAGAATTCTTTTGTGAAACCTATTTTATATTCTTCTCTTTTATTCCTTTAGTTGAGAGTTGTATTAGACTTTTGGGGTGTTATTTGGGATTGAGTGATTGAGAGATCTAATTTGTATTCCTCACAATTAGTAAAGCTTTTCTCCTTCTTCGCCCATGGACATAGACTACAAGCTGAACCACGTATATCTTTGTGATCGTATGTTCTTGATATTTTTCGTGCTCTCGTGTGATTGATATTAGTTTATTCTGGGAAATTTGTCATAACACTTCTCAATTATAACCAAATGGAATGCAAAGAAAGTGAGTGCCACATCATCTGCCACTTTTTCTTTCTTTTCTTTTTTTATTTACTTTCTGTCATCCAAACAAAACTTTAGAAATAGAAAGTAATGAGAATGTGCCTTCGCAAGAAAGCACTTGTAAGCGTGTAGCTTTTCTTGCGTGCACTGAGCATGCTCTCTTGTGTTGTGTAGTCTCCTTCTCATACTTAAACACGAAAGAGAAACTTGCTCTTCTAGGTCGCAGCTTACTTTTGTTGTTTTTCCCACCTCTACATTCTGACATATAAAACAAATTTTAAAAGCTTTTATGCATGTAAAATTTCTCCCGCACAAGCATTTGCTTGAACGAGAGGTAAATTTTAACATCTGTTCTGGTAGATTACGGAAGCGAGGAATGTTGCTACACGATGCTGCGGTGCAGAACGAAACAATGTAGAGGCCTGCCTCACAAAATGCAGACGCGAGTCTAATTTCACCTCATCGACAAGTTACATCACCATCTGAGCATGCTCTCTGATATAAATTCAGCGGATTAGGTGCTGTTTCAAACCCTGCAAACCCATTTCAGCGTGAGGATGAGACAGCTACGGGTGCGTTATTTGGCAACAGCTCTGAACAATAGCAACCCCGTACAGACGAAAGTGCGATTGCCATATGTGAATTATTTAGACTTGTGAATTTATAGGTTAAATTTCACTTTTCAGCTAACATAAGCTCACTTAACTTGATGAGACTTGAAGTCGGCTTATCAAAAATTAGTCAAAACACGCACAGCTTTCTGTAATATACCTGTGCTCTACTATTCACACACAAAGCGTCGCTCCTGCACGAGTGAATGAGGTCATAAAGGGGTGGAGAATGCTGTCCTCTAGATTTTAGTAAAATATCCACAGATTTCTCTGCTCTACAAATGCTAGGCTTCTAAAGATAAAACTAGATCGCGTAATCTGTACAGCCTGCTCAAATTCACATGCATCTTTTAGGATCTAATGGAACCAAAATTGCTAGAGAGTCTCTCAATGTGAGACCACAAGAGGTTGCCCAAAGAGAACCTAGGCCTCTCTTCCTCCATCCTGCTCCAGCTACCAACACTTCTTCCCGTCACGACCAATCCCGATACTTGACTTCTGGCGTCATTACTACCCTCGCCTGCGCTGCCGACAACTTTCCTTATCGGTGGCCAGCCTGCATGATGGTTGTTGCTCACCTCGAGCGTAACGCCTTCCTCACCCAACTCCTTCCTAACTAGCTCCAGCCTCTTGGGGTCCACGTCTCCCTCTCTCGACGACAATGCTGATGTGTCAGTTACGTAGAAAGTCCCGACGGCCCTCTCCCCTCTCACCGCACACTCTGCCCTAGTCAGCGACAGCCCGCCCTCTCTGAGAACCCTAGTCACATCCGATAGCAAACGCTTCCTGTTCTTTGTCAACACCTCCACCCTCAATCCCTGTACAATTCAAACAGATTAGCAGCAATACTAATGATGAAGCTACAACAGCATACTCTCACTTACATGTGAAATTCTGCGTTCGACGGCAGCAACCAAGCACCTGGTAACCCTCTGCCGCTCGCTCTCAGTATCAAGAAACGTCCGTCCGTCCATGTGTCGGATGTAGTATTCCTGAAACGCAAGGGGTCCGTGGGAGCTGACTGCTGCATGGAACACTAGATATTGCAAATCTGTGAGAGTGCATACAGTGTCAAACAGCAGCTTTGGCCTGTCCCTGCTCCTTATGTTCACCACCGAGTACTCCCTCTCCTTCCAGCTCTCTATCGATACCTGAGTCTCCATCGTAGCTGGAGATGACGATGAAGATGACTTTCTCCTCCTCCCCTCAATTAACGCCATTTTCGTACTGAACTGGTCGCCTTCAACAGGGGTCGGCGAGGGTCCCGCCTCGTAGTCTCGATCCTCGTGCATCAGCTGGTGAAGCCGCCTTTCCGTGTGGATCCTCCCCGGCGTGGGGCCCCATAACCTCACGCTCCACTGCCGGTCTGCCACTCCAAGGTGGGCACCGACAACGCTCCCTACCTGCTCCTCAATGTGGGCCAGTCTGTCAGGGTCCGATATCGGCTCCCCAGTGCCCTCGTCTACAAGGTAGATCATGACGGCGGCACGCCGGTTGTGGGTCCAGGCCTGGCAGGACACGACATAGCAGTCTAGCTCTGCGATCACGGCTGATATCTCGGAGAGGAGCCCCGGCTGGTCGGTGGCAGTGGCCTCGAGACAGGTGTACTCCGAAGCCAGGTGGCCGGGGCCCACCATCTTGCCGAGACACGTCATCACCTCGGTTGCTCTTCGACCAGATGACGATCCTGACTCCCTCTCCGGAACCAGAGACTGCAGTCAAGTGTCCAAATCAGCCATCCAAAACGGGAGCTAAATGGAAATTCAAAAAATCAAAATAGCGCGAAAAAGGAAAAGGAAATAATACGTACTTGCTGGATGTACTGAATGAGGGCGGAGTCCGTTAGTTTGTTGCCCAGCTGATCCGTCACATGAAACACTGCAGTCATTTCGTAAAGAATATTACCAATCCGTAATGAAATTGGAGAATTAATTAAAATGTAAAAGTTATATGAAAGATAAAATTAACGTCAAACTAACCATCCATTAGCCAGCCGCCATCAGACGAGATGTATGATTTCGAGATGACGAGATCAAGATCAGTGAGAACTTGCACCATCTCCAGCAGTATCCCATGCCTATTAGCGCTGTCCACCTTTATTTTTATTATTATGCACAAAAAAGATTAGCCTCCACCGAATTACTATATATATATTACTAATATACATATCATAAGTTTTGGTCTTATGTAGCGATTTTAATGAGTTTAAAGCTACGGAACAAGTGAAGGCTGACACCGCCGCAGACACGTGGCAGGTTGGGGTCAGCCAATTAAGACGGCGTCGGGTATGCACAGCTCAGAGGCCCAGAAAATTCTGCGGCGCACCGGGCGTTTTTATAAGCGTATACGCGTGCGTGGCCTCGCCTCTTTACGAGAAAGGAAAGGCTGCCGTTCAATTTTTTGAGCTCATCGTTTTGGCTATTTGCCCACGGCCTTTCCTTTTTATCCTCCTCATGATGGGAAGCTTAGCCCATTAAATTTTTGAGCTCATCGTTTTGGCTATTTGCCCTCGGCCTTTCCTTTTTCATGATGGGAGCTTAGCCCATTTTTCTTTTGTTAGTCGTTTTTATTTCCTTGGAAATGATGCAGCCAACTTTTTGCACATGACCCCCTTCGCATATGTAAGCACTCTTCAACGCAGGGATAAATTGCACGCTAACAGTTCTTAACAGTACGAACAACTAATTTCCATCTATCCAAAATTATATTATCCATAACTTCTGTATTTGATACATTTACTTCCTTACTCCCTATTTAATATTTAGGTCTTCTATGTTAGTCTTCCTGACATAGCGCGGAAGTGATAACCTCGGAATCCACCAGAGGTGTTCTTTGAATCCACAAAGAACGATCTTCGAATCCACGAAGAAATATTAAGGAAAAACGAAATTTTATTAATCAAAAGTTATGTTTCTAGGGCTTACAAGACTCTTCTTAAATAGAAAAAAAAAACAAGACTCCTACAAGGACTCAAACTCTACCAAAAATAGTAAAAGAATTCCTAAAATATTAAAACTCCTAACAAGACTCCTTATCAATGTTACATTAAACGCTGGGCGCTTCTAGGCGTCGGACTTGGTGCCCAACGCTTAGTCGCCTAGGCGGACGCCTAAGCGGTTTCTGGACGTTATTTTTCTTTCTTCATTTAAGTGGTGATCGATGAGGTTTTGCTGAAGGCCGGAGGAGGTAGTGGAGATGTTCATATTTGGAGGTTAATGGAGTTTGGAGGACGTGTAGGCTACACCACATAAAATCACAATCAAAGCTTATAGGGTGCAATCCACGTAAGCAGACAATGTTCTCCTAAATGCTCGTAAAATTTAGGTGGGTAGCCTAAATACCGCCCAGGCGTTAGGCGCTAGTTAGACGGTCTAGGTACCGCCTAGGTCTAGACGTACGCCTAAGCGGGCTAGGCGGAGGTTTTTTAAAACAGTGCTCCTTATTACTAAGAAAGTCCACCAGTCAAATCTGAGATCAAATCGGGTGTGTTTCCTAAACAAACAGACTCTTAAAATATTACTAAAAATAATAAAATACGGACAAAAATGATAATATCTCTCAAACTGTAAGGAATTTGGCGAAACGAAAAACACAAACCAAGCAATTATGTGAAGATAATAATACCAAGAGTTCAGAGAGGTTCTACTGTTTCATTTAGTGGATCTCAGCAATTTTCGAATAGATGGCTCTTTTTATTAAAATAATCGTTTTTATCGAGGGGATATTCGAAGGTCCCAGTTTAGCAAGAAAACAATGCGGGGACTGTCGACCAAAATTACTCTTATTGAGAGGGACTAGTTATCTAATTGCTGACCTAACAGAAAAATAATCAAGATTAACTACCAAAACATTTATCTACATGAAAAGCTTAGAAGAAAAGGAAATATATAAAACAGGATCGGAGTGGAATCCAACCCAACAAAATATAGAAGAACACCGGAAATTAAAAAAAAAAAACCTCCGACTCCCAATCAACCACGTGAACGAAACTATTGCATTTGTCGTCAATCGCCATCATCTTAATATTTAAATAAACTAAAATAGGAAAAGGTTAAGAAGGAAACAATGCACCTTTACAAGTGTGCAGCCATCGCAGGTGTCGTTATCTATACAAACTCTGCAGTTTTTTTAACCATCGTCAACAACCAACAATAAAATCATCAAGTAATGCTATTCGAATAGAAAATATATAAAATAAAAAGGTATTAAAAAAAAAAAGAATACCGAATACCTTGGTTGAAGAATCCTCTCAAATTGCGAATCGAAGTCCGGGTCAAAATACGCACCACAGCGAGCTCCCATCCTTCTAATGAGAAAAAATAGTTAGAAAATAAGGAGAAAAATAAACCATCCCAGGAGTTAAGAACGAGATGCGACGTGAGAATTTCCTTTTCTTTTCTTTTTTTTTAAAGAAAAATAATCTGGAAACAGAAATAACGGACTTATCACCAGATAAAGATGCGATCTTGAAATTGTTAACTGAATACTTCAAAATTTGTCTAAACGAAAGATGGGGAAAAACACAAATCGAAACGAATATAATAAACAAATCGAGATGGGGACGATATGATCGAATTGGTTACCTTTTGAGACAAAGATCACATCCACCGTGATTAGACCCAACGAGATCAACTAAACAAGACTAATAAGAACTCAAGAGGAGAGGCGACGGTAGGAGGAGCCACCAAGAAGATGGAACAGAGAGAGGACCACGAGCTCGTCACGTGCGCCCTTCTCTTCCTCTCAATTGCTAATCTTTTTTTTTTTTTGCCAAAAATGGAAGGAAGAGGAAGAGGGGGATCTATTTATAACCCCCCCAATAAGGATCCCTAAACAGGAAGGGTGCGCTTAAATTCGTTTCCTTTATATAAAGCAGCTCGAGAGTCGAGACTCGGGAGGAATCGGAATGTGGCTGCATCTGCCACGTCGGCAGTATGACGTGACAGGTGTCAGGCAGTGGGCCTGTCGCTAGCTAAGGAGGAGCGCGGCATCTCGCTGGCGCTCACGTGCGCTTTGACGAGGCAGGGTTTCGGACTTGTGGCGCTAGACAACGATCCGAACCGTTCGCTTCGAGGAACACGTTTTCCTTCAGGTTTTTTTTTTTTTTTTTTTTTTTATATCTTTCGGTTCCGAATAGAATCTCCTCTGTTACCAAGTCATATCTTGAATCTGCACCCTACGCAATCAAGGACTATCAAGAGCCGTTTGTTTCGGAATTAAAATTCACCAGAAATCCTCACCATAAACATAAATAATTAAATAAAAATAATTTTGAGCCATTCACGGGGGCCGGAGAGAGGTTAGGGATTGTTTGTGGTTCCAATCATCCCACCCGTATGGATATTTTTGATAGGATTTTATTTTTCGTTTGGGAAATAGTAATTGTACTATAAATTTTATATGATTTTTTAGTATCACTAACAAGTATGTGTGATCATTTCTTAAAAATTCAAATTTAAACATTAATTCATGGAAACACTAATTACATAAACCTAATCCTAATTAATCCAATCAACCTAACCTTAATTAATCAAATAAACCTAAATCTAATTAATCGAACAAACCTAACACTAACCATGCTAGGGTTAGGCTAGTTACCGTAATCCGACGCTTACTCATTGAAACACTAGTTACATATATTTTTAATTCCAAATTTAAATATTAATTCATGGACCTAACCGTAACCCTAGCTATATCTAACACTAACTACATGTATTTTCTAATTAGGATAATAACTCTAATATGAGCCTAGCCCTCATCTATTGGGACACTAATTACTTTATCTTGTTAAACCAAAAAAGTGAAATATTAATTACTAAACCTAGTTCTAATTACCCAAAATATGCTAATTACCTTGCTAAGCCTAGCGTCAATAATTACTCTACTCTTAGTTAATCAAATTAGGCTAATTACCATAACATTCCTTGTGACATTAGACTAATTACTCTAATAATATAATAATATTATGAAGACTTACTTTTGCCCTAATAACTCTAATACACTAATGACACTAAATAAAACTAACTTTAACCCTACTTACCCAATCAACTATATATATGCGATATATATGTGTTTTATAAGTTTGTTTGTGATGTGTAAAAACGTGATTTAATCAAACAATGTTTTTCAAAGTTAATGTGATATATAGCACAACAATGCGTTATATATATCCAGCGAAGACCGGGGAATAAAAAATTAATGTCATCCGTAGACTCTCGTCCAATGATTGTTGTTAATCGTTTGAACTTGTAATATAAGATGTATGACTCATTTTGGATATGAAATTATGTTTTTTATCTAGAAAAGATCGTGTATGTAATGTTATAAGTAGAAGATGATGGGCATTTGAAATCGTAATTAATGGACCTGTCCAGTTCGGACGGGTTAGGAAAATAGGTATTTAGGTTTCATGAAAATCCTTGTCCGTAATCGAGCTCGTCCAGAGGGTTCAATTGCTGAAAGTTATATAGCCATTGAATATCTTCAATTTGCATCTTGTTACATGCGGAGTGGAAAAATAACACGTCAAGCCCCAGTGAAGAATAATAAAATTGTTGTTTATCCCAGATTTGAGTTGGATCAAGCTCACGTACTTATATTAGAAAATCTTAAAATGTTCAAAATCTATCGAAGGTACATAAATTTTGTAATATGTAAAATTTGTTATGAGCATTTAGACATTTATGGTTATGCATTTTAACAACTTAATTAAAATTACAGATGAGAGGTAATAGACATTTTGGGGAGGGTCGGGTGTGTAGGCGTCTAAAAATGCTTATGGGTGTCCGCACACGGCTCGAGACAGAGAGAAGATGATAAACATCGCCATTAGAGTCACAGGAGCTCGTTTGACAACGACAAATACATGAAGTGAGTCGACGGGTCATACGAAGCAACGAAACTTCGAAATAACGGAAACGAGAGCTGATCGGGAGCCCCGCGTCGTTTACAAAAGGCGGAGCACCCATCGTGTCCCATTTATTACATATATAATTCAATCATGGGAGCCTGTAGATCTCCTTGTCGGCTTTCCAACGCATCCTCATTCCGAGGTCGGATGAGTGAGTTAAGGCTGTTACAATAATCGCGGGTCGGAATTCTACTACAGTAACCGCGGGTCGGAATTTGCTACAGTAACCGCGGACCGGATTTTTGCTACAGTGCCCACGGGTCGAAATTTTACTATAGTACCCGCGAGTCGGAATTTGCTACAGTAACCGTGGGTCGGAATTCTGCTACAGTACCGCGGGTCGGAAATTTTACCACAGTAACCACGGGGTCGGATTTTTTGCTACAGTACCACGGGGGGGGTCGGAATTTTGCGACAGTAACCGCAGGTCGGATTTTACTACAGTAACCGTGGGACGGAATTTTGCTACAGTACCCGCGGGCGCGAAAAATTTGCTACAGTAACCACGGTCAAAAAAAATGCTGCAGTAACCAAGGTCAGAATTTTGCTGCAGTACCCGCGGGTCGGAATTCTGCTATAGTACTGCGGTCTGAAAATCTGCTACAGTGCCCCCCGCAGGTCAGAATTTTGCTACAGTAACTGCGGGTCGGATTCGTCCGACCCGCGCAGGCGTGGGTCGGATCCCCCCCGCACGCTGTTTCGACCCTTGTTTGGTTTTTGACGGTTTTTCTCGGGATTTGGTCGTTCCTGAGCATCCAAACTGATCTGATATCATCTCCTAACATGGTTAATCAGTTATTAACTGAAGATAAGGACGAATCATTCATTCTCATCCAAAAAAACCCCCAACCGAAGCCTATAAATACGAGCTCGGGGGCTCATTTCAGTGGGGGCGGATTTATTATCACGACGAGGAGGTGCTGTCGAACTCTAGAGCCAAGAGCCACGAATTTCAGTGAGGGTTAGCGAGATCCCGGCGAACTCCAGCATAAATAAGGAGTTATTCGAAGGATCTGAAGCTCGATTTCACCGTTCCTTGAGATTAGGCTTGGTCTTAATCTCGAGAAGAGCTACTGATTTCGCTTGGTCGATTTTAGCGCTTCAAGCAAATACCTCCTTGGTGAGGTAGGAACTCTGCCAAATTTTCAGCAACCGGATCTGATCAAAGATGGTCCACGGATAAACCCCGACACAGGCGAAGACACCCACACAAGCAGAAGACCGATAAACGATCTCCCTACGTTTGTTTTGATGAGAGTTATAATTTTTATTGTTTTCATTGTGTAAAAGTCTTATAAAAAGACTATCTTTTTTTGTTTTCATTGTAGCGACCGAAGTTGTAATGAATACCGTAATGAATACAGTAATTTTCGACGCAAACAAACTGGCGACCACAGTGGGAGCCAACGGTCTCGCTGCCGAGGCCGTCGTGTCGTAACCGATGATTAAGATCCTGGTTGAAGAGGTGGTTGAATACGAGTTTGACCAACAGAAGTACGAAGAATACCTCTCGTCCTCCTCCTCCAGATCCTCCACTTCTCGCAAGCGTAGGAAGATCAACGCCCTCGTTGCTGCGGTAGCTAAACCTTGCAACGCCCTTCCGACCTTCAACAAGTCCGGATCTGCAGATCTGAACTCCTCCTCAATCAAGGAGTTGAGTATAGAAGGCGCGCCCACTTTATCGAAGAGAGCTCGCCAAAGGCAGCGTCAACGTCTTGCGCGATAGGGCTTTGGAGTCAATTGACGAGATCCGTTACGAGGCGGATCTGAAAATTAGGCAACGCCAAGTGCCCCAACAGCGGACAAATACCCTCTCCTCCAAATCATCAACGAGTGAATGGGTACAAGTCAAAAGGACCCGTTCAACTCATGAGGAGCGGATCAAAAAGTGCCGCGCACTGCTCGCGCACGCGTGAATTCTTGTGCAAGAGGCCAAAAAGTTGCAGAGAGAAGAAGTGGGAAAGAAGTCACAAAAACTGCTCAAAGTTTGGAGGCCAAAGTATAAGACGACGGCCGAAAAGATCAAAAAACGTGAGTCGCTCAAATCCGACCCGCCGGCGCGCGGGTCACTCAAATCCAACCCGCCAATTCGTAGGTCACTCAAATCCGACCCGCCAATTCGCAGGTCATCCAGAGCCGACCCGTCAATTCGCAGGTCACCCAGATCCGACCCGTCAATTCACAGGTTACCCAGATCCGACACGCTAATTCGCAGGTCACCTAAATCCGATCCTCCAAGTCGCGGGTCACCCAGATCCGACCCTTCGACCCACGGGTCACCCAAATCTGACCCACGCCAAAATCAAGGTAGAAGATGTTCTGTATCTCCAGTGGAGCCTCGCGACAGCGTAGACTTGTCCCGTTTCAGGATGAGGATGACGGATCACCTGGGTCCTTTACGTAAGGATCGAAGCAAAGTTCTGATCGAAGAACGCTTGGGTCCGATGATTGAACCCCGAGCGACTCGTCGATCTGGGGGTCGCACACGCCCTCGCAACAATTTCAAACCTTCTCATAAAGGGAAAACTTCGGTTTCCACCCGCCTGGGGGTGTATATCCAAAACCAGGAGCCAGTTGAGATCCTGCGCTCCCAAAAGCGTAGTTCTAAACATGTGACTCTTGAGAATGCTAATAAAGCGGTAAATCCCCTGAAAGAAATGTATTCATCTGATGATGATAACGTTATACCAGGGGAGTCGTGTCAACACACGATAGTTGCTCCGGTCATCTGACCGATGAGTTGTACTATCGGGCTGGGGGTATGAACAAGTCTCGGGAGAGATATACCCGAGAAACAAAATCTCACTGCCCGTGCGCCGAACTTATCAGGACAGTAGTATCAGCGTGTAGCTGCCCCAAGACCGCTCCGCAGAGGGTCTCGGTATTTGAGAGGATCTCCAACGAAGAGGCTAAGTCCAATCTAAAGCGTCTCCGTAAGAAACGATCGGTCGTTCAATGTGACGAACCCCCAGAGGTTACCATCAATATGGTTGATAAGGAAAAATTGATTTGACCTTCTAGCTCTGACCCGCTTGTATTGCATCGTCTAACCCGGTTACGATCAGGAACTATTAGATAAAGGGATTATCAGAGAATGCAGAGAGGGTTATCCTCGGATGATGAAGCATCGGATGCTAACTCGGCCATCGCTTTTGATAATACGGTATCCAGTCCGGGATAATCCTGCGAAGTGTTTATGATTAACACCGAGGAAGTAGCCAAAATTATTGAGGATGCCTTGGCCAAGCAGAAAGAGGCATTCAATATCGAAATAGAAATGGCTATGCTACGGATGAGAGAAGAGCACGACCAACAAATACGAGCTTTGTCGAATCAACTTGGTGAATCCAGTCGCCGCAATGTTGCTAACCAAGAAAATAGCGATTCAGATGTGGATGAGCACATCAATGCTGATAACCCTCCTGTTGACCAAGACGCTAGGGGTGGCCCCACTAAAGATAACAACGATGGGGGTGGTTCCACCGAAGATGACAATGTCGGGGGTGGCCGCGTTATTCCTCTTAAGAATCGTCCAGAGCCCGATACAAGCGACGATGAGAAAATAAAAGATCTCGAGAGTAAAATCAACACTCTAATGTCTGTTCGAGAGGTAAAAAGGATCGGTATTCCATGTCCCTATCCAAGAGAGTGGGATTCAATAGCATACCTGGCGAAGTTCAACCTGATTAACTTCACGCTGTTTGATGGAAATGGTTCGCCCACTTAGCATCTGATCTACTTTAAGTCCTACTTGGGTATGATATCCGGTAATGAAGCCTTGATGGTTCGGTCATTCATTGGCACCCTTCACGGGCCCGCCTTCGATTGGTACCGCCGTTTCAAGTCTGGAAGCATCAACAGCTGGGACGACCTGGAGAATCTATTCCTCGCTCACTTCTTTGACGATGATGCCTAGGTGTCAATCAGGACACTCTTCGATGAGAAGCAAGAAGATGACGAGACGGTCGATGGTTTCGTCAAATGCTTTCGGAATAAGGTAATGAACTACCGAGATCCGATCACAGAAGACTTCATCCTTCAAACCTATCATAACAACCTCTCCTTAGACGTGTTGGAAGTTATGGGAGTAGCACCCTCCAATACCTAGAAAGAGCTGAAGATACACGGAGAGCGGGCCGAATGCTTCCTCCGAAGGAAGAAGGCCGAGAAGAGCCAACCGACGGCGAATCTTCCGAGTTCAAATTTCGCCTCCCGCGGTAAAGGGAAAGCACCTGCAACAGCTGTTGACACTAACCAGACGTCGCAACAGCAACCCCGAAGACAGCAAAAGACTTCGGGTCCGAGACTCTAAAAAGATTACTCTTTCAAGGACGAAGACGTTCCAGTCATCTTCGAATCCCTCCTTAAAAACAACAAGATCAAGCTACCACCTATCACAAATCAGGAGGAAGCTGACAACACTGCGGATCCGAAATACTGTGCGTACCATATGAGGATCCTTCATCCCACCAAGGATTAATTTGCTCTCAAAAATAGTATCCAAACCTTGGTCGAAGCCGGCGTCATAATACTGGGATAAGCCAAATGAGAATGGCAACACTCCGAAGAGTATACGAGTATAAACTGCTTATCAATATTCCAACAGGTATATGAGTCTAAACTGTTTCCTTTCTTTCTCGGGAAGTTCCTAGAGAATCTTATATTCTTAAGGATAACCCGAACATATAACTGAGGATAACGTACTCCTCATTAGACCCAGTTTTGTAAAGAAAGCTGTGGGTGGATAATTCATGTAACGGGAAGTTCCCGGAAGAATGTTAAATATAATATTCTTAGGGATAACCCGATCATTACGAATAAAGTGATAAATACTAAACTCCCACTGTGATTTCCGAACACTCTTTTGTTAACGACTCACAGCATTCCATGACAAAAATCCCCCACCGATCAGACTAATTGACGATGGGATCACCGAAATTCTTTCCGGTTTAACTCATTCAAACTTCCGCTATGTTCGTGCACTCAATACTTTCATGGTTAGAGTCCGGATATAATACTTGGAATTTTGATCTGTCAATCTTTGACGAATTGTCAAACCCCTTCGTGTTAAGTCCTTATCACTTGACACTAAGAACCCCTACTGAGTGATTTATACAAGTCAACACTCCCACTATGATTTGTACTCCCACTATCCATTTAGTCAAACCTTCCGACAGTTAGGACCACAAATCAAAGTCTCCTCTCGATTCCTTCAATGAACGAGAGGTCCACAAATCGCGTGATCAAACCTATAAAAGTTAGGGTCATCTCACACTCCCACTGTTTACTTGGTCAAACATTCTTACAGTTAGGACCACAACCAAAATCCCCTCTCGATTCCTCCAATGAACGAGAGGTCCACAAATCGAGCGATCAAACCTTCCTATAGTTAGGATCGTCTCAAACCTCTCATATGGTCAAACCTTCCTATAGTTACGGCTAAAACCAAAATCCCCTCTCGATTCCTCCAATGAACGAGAGGTCCACTTTCAAATCGAGTGATCAAACCTTCTTATAGTTAGGGTCACCTCAAACTCCCGCTTGGTCAAACCTTCTTACAGTAAGGACCAAAACCACAATTCACTTTTGATAAATGAGAAATCCATCTTTAGTTTGGTAATCAAACCTTCCGATAGTTAGGGCTATCCGAATCTTTTTGATTCTCGGAGTGGAGATCCCACTCATAGTTTCACCTTTCCGGATTCTTGAAGTGGAGATCCCACTTTGAGTTTCCTTTTGTAACTGGAGATAGAATATAAAATTCTTCCTCTTCAGCTTTGGGAGATAGAATATAAAATTCTTCCTCTCCCGCATCGGGTTCGTCTTTGCCCCAAGAGAAGACTCCATTTTTTCAAACTCCTAAAAATCCGTGTCTCACACGCAAGGAGAATTTTATCCCGAATCCTAAGTAGGGATAAGTCAGTGCCTAACACGCGTTACCGGGTAGTCTATTCCCGTAAGAAAGACGAAGTCTACATATTCAATATCGTAGCACTAAGAGAGTTAACTCTCTTAGCACAACGTTACATGTGAAAACGGGTTTAAATAATTCACATGCTAGCCCGATTCAAACGGTAGTCGGTAAAGGCACGTCAAATTCGTTAATAGCTGATGATTTGCCAAAAATCCTAAGTCTACGTCTAACACACGTCGTTGTTTAGTCTTTTCACAGGAGAAAGATGAAGTCTACGTATTCAGCATCGTAGCAATAAAAATCCATGCCTTTTATGCATGAGGAATTTTATCCCGAAGCCTAAGTAGGGATAAGTCAATGCCTAACACGCGTTGCCGGTTAGTTCTTAACCGTAAAAAGAACAAAAACTCACATATTCAATATTATGGCAGGTTGTTATTCATAACACCAAAATCCGTGCTTCACACGCATGGGGAATTTTATCCTGAATCCTGAACAGGGATAAGTCAATGCCTAACACGCGTTGCCGGTTAGTCTTTTGCCGTGAAAAGGACAAGAGCCCACATATTCGACATTATGGCAGGTCGTTATTAATAACGCCAAAATCTGCGCCTCACACGCGCGGGGAATTTTATCCCGAACCCTAAGTAGGGATAAGTCAACGCCTAACCCGCGTTGCCGGTTTAGTCTTTCACCGATTGAAGAAGACACCATAATTCCAATCTGGGGACTTTTATCCCGAAGCCTAAGTAGGGATAGGTCAGCGTCTAACACACGTTGCCGGGTAGCCTATTCCTGTAATAATGACGAAGTCTACGTATTCAATATCGTAGCATCAAGTCTAAGCGAGTTCATTCCTTTAGCACAACGTCACATGCGGAACGGACTTAAAACAATCCGCATGTAAGCCCGATTCAAACGGTAATCGGTAAGAGTACGTCAAATCCATTGAGAGCTGAGGATTTGCCAAAAATTCTAAGTCAACATCTGATACACGTTGTTGTTTAGTCTTTTCACAGGAGAAAGATGAAGTCTACGTATTCAATAGCGTAGCACTAAAAGGGTTAAATCTTTTAGCTTAACGCCACATGCGGAACGGACTTAAACAATCCGCATGCTAGCCCGACTCAAACGGTCGTCGGTAAAGGTTCATCAAACCCGTTGATGGCTGAGAATTTGCCAAAAATTCTATAAATACGAGTCATTGAAGCACCGGCTCCGTTAGTTGGTCTCGTGACTCGAGTATCCAACAACATCAAGATAAGATCCACACATGTAGATGAATCAGCCTTAACAGTTAGTCCTCCAGCCTAAAATTTGGGACCGCCGCACTCCAATACCTTAAGAGCTTAAACTGTGTAGACTTCAACAAAAGTCAACGCCGCACAACGCGTTACAGTAAAGATCGATGCCGGTCAATGCATCAGCAATCTCGCCAAATTAAGGCAAACGATGATTTCAGGGAGTTCAATCAGATTCAGATATGAATTTCTGACGAAGATGATTAGTTCAAAGTCAACTCAATGGCACGAGCTAAGTTCAAAAACTTACACACCAATCTCAGTTTAAGATTTCGACAACGATCAGACGATAAACGCAGCGCCGGAAGAACTTCATCTATTCGACGAAACAATGAATAGATTGAAGGCTAAAGAAGTTAAGAATTGAGGTAGTTCAAGGTCACTCTACGAAATTGAGGAGATGGCTTATCTTATCCAAAGTATTCCAGACTCCTCTATAAAAAATAAGTCTGAAATACTTTGGAGGGGGTATCTGTAGGCGTCTAAAAATACCTATGGGTGTCCACACACGGTTCGAGATAGAGAGAAGATAATAAACATCGCTATTAGAGTCACAGGAGCTCGTTTGACAATGACAAACACATGAATTGAGTCGACGGGTCATACGAAGCAACGAAACTTCGGAATAACGGAAACGAGAGCTGATCGGGAGCCCCGTGTTGTTTACAAAAGGCAGAGCATCCATCGTGTCCTATTTATTCCACATATGATTCAATTATAGGAGCCTGTAGATCCCCTCGTCGGCTTTCCAACGCATCCTGAATCACCTCATTCCGAGGTCGGATGAGTGAGTTAAGGCTGTTACAGTACCCGCGGGTCGGAATTCTGCTACAGTACCCGTGGGTCGGAATTATGCTACAGTACCGCGGGTCGGAATTCTGCTACAGTACCACGGGTTGGAATTTTGCTACAGTACCACGGTCGAAATTTTGCTGCAGTGCCCGCGGGTCGGAATTTTGCTACAGTAACCATGTGTCGGATTTTTCGACCCGCGCTACAGTGACCACGGGCCGGATCCGTTCGACCCGCGCAAGCGCGGGTCGGATCCGCCCCCGCACGCTGTTTCGAACTCTGTTCGGTTTTTGACGGTTTTTCTCAGGATTTGGTCTTTCTTGAGCATCCAAACTGATCTGATATCATCCCCTAACATGGTTAATCAGTTATTAACTGAAGATAAGGACGAATCATTCATTCTCATCCAAAAACCCCCCTAGCCGAAGCCTATAAATAGGAGCTCGAGGGATCATTTCAGTGGGGGCGGATTTATTATCAAGACGATGAGGTGCTGTCGAACTCCAGAGCCAAGAGCCACACATTTTAGCGAGGGTTAGCGAGATCCCGGCGAACTCCAGCATAACGAAGGAGCTATTCGAAGGATCTGAAGCCCGATTCCACCGTTCCTTGAGATTAGGCTTGGTCTTAATCTCGAGAAGAGCTGCTGATTTCGCTTGGTCGATTTTAGCGCTTCAAGCAAATACCTCCTTGGTGAGGTAGGAGCTCTGTCGAATTTTCAGCAACCGGATCTGATCAAAGGTGGTCCACGGATAAACCCCGACACAAGCGAAGACACCCACGCAAGTAGAAGACCGATAAACGATCTCCCTGTGTTTGTTTTGATGAGAGTTGTAATTTTTATTGTTTTCATTGTGTAAAAGTCTTATAAAAAGACTATCTTTTTTTATTTTCATTATAACGACCGAAGTTGTAATGAATACCGTAATGAATACAGCAATTTTCGATGCAAACAGGGTGTGATCGATCATGATCCACGACCCTAGGTAACAGATTTGAGGAGACATATCCACCACAGTCTCCTCATATAGGTAAATTATATTTTTAATTTTTATGTTTTATTATTCATGATATTTGTTTGCTTTAATATCTTTAATTGTTTAGGTGATCAATCACAGTCAGTGACTCTAGGGTCTGGTCGTATGTACTAGGATCCTCTATAGAACCATCAACACCATCTCCTCACATTGGTAAGCAATATTTAATATTGCATAGTTTTTAGTAATGTAATATTTTTGTATTGACTATTATCTTTAATTTTGTAAGTAGTTCCTCGACACCATCTTTTACTTGTGATGAGCCGTCGACCATTTTTTGGCCACTTACACCTGATATTTCCTGTCTTCCATTATCTCCAGATGCATTTCAATTTAAGGCTAGATCTGACAAGCTTAATCCACATGCAACTAGAAAATTATTAGAGTGGGGTGATTTGATAAAGACTAGAAAAGATAACGCAATTACAACGAAAGATAGAGAGATTGAAAAGGGTAAATTTAATAATTATATTTTTGTACATTTAAAAATTTAAAGTTATTAATATTTCTTCGCATTATCTTAGCAAGTAGTGAGCTTCCACCCAAGAAGAAAGGACGTGATGCGAACAAGCCTAAAACAAAGGAAACACCAAAATGACAAGGAGTTGTTCTTGACTGGAGTAGAGTAGGGGTGCCAAACAATACTTGGGCCACTAAACTTAATAACTATATTAGAGTTTTAGTACAAAGAGCAAATATTTGCAATCCATTCTTTACCTACGTCGAGCTTCCATAGTTAGCCTTCATTGAAATATAGGAGAAGCTCATGGTATATTATTATTAATTTACTCTTTCATTTATATTTCTGTTGTGTATGTTAGTTACATGTATGTAAATTTGTAGAAAATGCTATTGCCTTGAGGACCATCTCAATGGATGAAAATATGTTTTTGGACTCGATGGGAAAGTTTCGGCTGTATTCAAATAATGGAGACGTAAACTGAAGCATAATGTATGCAATAAATATGTATATGATTGGCAAAGGTTTTATGTTCTTGATCCTAGAGTGGATCAATATCATTTCATAGTGCTTCTCATCTACTGTGACAATGAGACAACATAAGTAAGATATTAATTTTGTTAATTTTAACGTTGTACCTTTATTATATGTATTTCTAAAAAAAATTCTACAAGCAACAACTTTCAATGGACATGATAATTGGATATGCCACAAGTATGACCACCAAATAGGTTCACAATCGTATGCTACTATCGATGATCAATATTGATGATCTACGATATAGAGTATTTAAAGTTTAGTATTCTTTAAAACATTTATTACAACAACTTCTAATAGCTTTGTAATTTCGTAGGGTAAAGCCTCCATATTGGTCAATAAAACTTATGGTACCTTCAAGAGTACATATGATAAGAAAGCCAAGAAGAAGGACAACCTCGAGTTCGTGGTAATGATTCTATTCCACATATGAAATAGCTATTTTGTCCATCTTATTACTTCTTTCAATCAAACTTTCCATTAGTTATTTTGGCTAATTGCTAACTAACTTTGGTTGAGCTAGTTCTTAGTTTGAAATAACTTAGACAAAGGAATATAACTAGTGTATGATTAATGTTTGTTTCCATGACTACTAGTGACTAGATTCTTAGATAATAATATGTTGGAATAGAGAAACAATTAGGAATAGAAAATTACTTTTGAGTTTTTTGGTACCTTGGCTTATTGAAATATATGGAAGCTAAGCTTCCATTCGGGCTCTGATTAGTTTCTTAAAGATGCTATTAGCAAACTAAACTCTTAAAATGGTTTGCCCAACATATTTTGGACCACTAAAAAATTCAACAACCTCGCAAGTTCTCATGTTAATTTGGACTTTACATATATCAGGTTTGTACAATGTTATAATTTAATTAGTATCTGATAAATTGAATCATGCACTTCTCTATTATTTACAAAATTTTTTTATTGATATTGTATTTTCTTATTATTGGTTTTGATTTTAGGAGAGTTTTAACATGTAGACAACCCAGATAATACTACAAGCGACACAGGGTGAAGTAAAAGGTGATTCGGAAACCCACACATTCTATCTATGGAGAACAGTGATAGGATCGTCACAACTATTATAGGAAATAAGCATAAGAACAAATGTCCATTAGGGGGTTCGTGATCGACGGTGTCATTACACATCATCCTTCACAACATCTATGGCGGCACCTTCGACTTTGATGGGACCCATGATACCGGCATCAGTGCCACCTTCATTTATGCAACCACCTATCATGTCTCCAAGCATGAATCTCATTAATTGTGTCACATGCCATTTAGCTGGTAAGATTGATCCGACAATCTACTGCCAGGTAACAACGAAGCTATTCTCCATTTTGCCTTAGTCATAATTGAAGATTGTTCTACCTCACATCATATCTTCCTTGTCCAGTATGATTCTCGATGATTTATTTATGGAGATTGTACCTCAATTGAGCATGTGATCCGAATTTATGCAGACTGGTGCACATATATGTTTACATAAGTCTTTGTTGACTTTGATGATTGCTTTAGTATAGGTAACTATTCTTTATTATCTTTATAGAAATTATTTGGATCAACTTAACATACATAGTAACACATTGATGATAGCTATATGTACAATTGTTTGGTTTGTTTTTGTTTGGTAATTTGCACTTACTTAATCATGCATAGTATCCTCATTCATGTATTTATTTGTGGAATAAACCACGTACACAATGGAAAACATAAAAAATGATGCTATTGAATATGTACGAAACTAGATATCTTAGCTTCAAATTTAAAAAGCTAAGTATAATCTGCATATTTAACCTATAGGATGAAGGTATAAAATAGATATATATTGTGTCAGTCCTAAGTTAACTCAATGAAATATGATATTCAATTTTTCTGGAGTAATGCAAACTAATATTTAATTTTTAATTTTTTAAGGTTACCAACTTTGCCACCATATATACGTGACATGCAACTTAAGTTATAATAAGTTGTAAGTTGTGCGGCTATTTAACATGACGTGTTTTAGTTTTTTTAAAGCATGAAATAACATGGGTAAAACACAAAAAAGGGTTTGGTTAGTAACAGTATGGATATATGCATTATAATATTTTGTCAAATTTCGCGTGCTTCTAATACGTAATTGTTACTAAGGCTGCGATACTATGGGGAGCAATAGTGGCATGAATGAGAGGCACATAGCTAGTGAAGATGATCAGGCGGAGGAGGTTGAGCTTGGTATCTGACTGTTTGTTTTCTATCTTATCTATCTGAGACATTGCATGTCTGTAGGAGCCTTAAAGCTTTGCTTGACTATGATAGATTTCTCATTTCATGACTTATTATCTATGTGTGTATGATGGATTTATTGAATTTTGAAACTATGTGTGAACTAATTGTTTAAGCAATGAAACATTATGCAATAGTTATTTTAAATTTTTGTTAGTTAGTGGATGTTGTTGTGGATATGTGGGATGTGAAATTTGAAATTATTAGATATTGTGTTGGATGTGGATATCGTTGGATGGAAATATGAATATGGTGGATATTGAAATATGATGATTCGTTAATATGTTGGATTGTTTATACAGGTCAAAAGTGGGGCAGAGGAAGTACATAATGTTTGCTGGAAATGCATATATCGTATCAATGACGATGCAGCCATCTAGGATACCATTGTAGGTGAGTAAAATTGATTCCTAAAAGGAGGGGATTTGTATTTATAAGAATGACTTATTACAAATCAAGAAATCAAGTTACAACAGAAGTAAAGAGAATGCTCTTCTTGTTTAATGTGGGTTCTGCGGTAGCGATAGGACGCCTCCCTCGAAGTCAAGTTTGCTTCCCTTGGATGATCCGATCGAAATTGCGATTGAGCTTTGGTACGTAGTAGAAGCTCCTATGTGATTGAGTTTGATTATACCCGAGCTTGATGAGAATCAGGGCCGAAAGCTTAGAGAGGGCTACAATGTAAGAGTTTGTAGAGAGCTAATGAGTTTCAAATGTGAGAGTTCAGATTGAGTCTACTTCAACAATCTAAGCTTATAACTAAGAAAGCTCAACCAAGCAAGCCAATGGAAGTCTCTACTTGAAGTGCCTAAACACCAGCTAGGAGCAAGACAGATCTCAAGTCCAAGATGGTCTTAAGATCTCTCAAATTTACCCTCAAAGAGATCAAGTCCTAAGACCCTTTCTCTATGGCTGCTCACGGTTTTTTATAGAGAGGAAGGAGGGTGTAACCACTCCCTAAAATCATGTGAAGTGACCATTCTCATACTGAGTATGGCCATGAGGAGAATCATGACCAATCTCTTAAATCATGAGAAGTGTCCACTCCCATACTGGGTATGGCCATGAGGAGAATCATAGTCATTCCCTTAAATTATGGGAAGTGACCTCTCCCATGCCTCAAGTGGGTGGGCTTGGAAAGCTTGCGGGTGAGCTTACCTTGTGCAGGCGATCTTCAAGCATGCATATGAGCTTTAAGTGTGCAGGTGAGCTTGGGTCATGCAGGCGAGCTTCTAGCTGTCATGCGAGCTTGGCTTATGCATGCGAGCTTCAAGCTGTCAGGCGAGCTTGGCCTTTAGACGAGCTTGGATCATGCAGGCGAGCTTCAAGCTATCAGGCGAGCTTGTTCTTCAGGCGATCTTGGCTCATGTAGGCGAGCTTCAAGCTATCAGGCGAGCTTGGCTTATGCAGGTGAGCTTCCATCCGTCAGGCGAGCTTGGCCTTCAGGCGAGCTTCGTTCATACAGGTGAGCTTCAAGCTGTCAGGCGAGCTTGGCCTTTAGGAGAGCCTGGATTATGTAGGTGAGCTTCTAGCTGTCATGCAAGCTTGTCTTTTAGGCGAGCCTAGATCATGCAGGCAAGCTTCAAGCTGTCAGGCAAGCTTGGCCTTTAGGCGAGCCTGAATCATGCATGCGAGCTTCAGCTATCAGGCGAGCTTGGCCATCAGGCAAGCTTGGTAGGCGAGCTTGGCCATCAGGCAAGTTTTTAGACCCAAATTAGGTTACATGGGGTCTGGAATACTTTGTATCTTAAGACCTATAGGATGATCCCCATTTAGACAGAGTGAGGAGCCTTCCAACGAGCTTGGAAAAATTAAACTCTTCAGCCGTAGCTAATGAATACCAACTAGGATTTTTAACAAACGCTCAGCTATCGACGGGTTTGATTTTTTTTACCGATTACCATTTAAATCAGGCTAGTCATACTGTTTCCCTCAGTGTGATGAGTTGTCGAGAAGCTTCTTTTAGACTTAGCGCTAAAATTTCTTCTCTACCCTTAGCCATTCGAGGCAATGGGTTAAGTTAGTTATAACTGTTAAGCTGTAATTAGGTTAGGCCATGTCGTTAAATATAACAACTTGGTCTAAAAATGAGTGACCACTTATATAAATGATCGCTCAAGGGTCCAAATAACTACTCATCGCTTGGTAGGTCGTTACTCGAGAATGTGCAGTCGATAGGGCACATCGCTTGGCAGGCCATTATCAACAAACAACGTCATTTGTGAGAATGACAGTGTTAGGGTAATCAGATCATTTAGGGATATATGAGTGTGATGATTAATTAGAATAGTAGCGCATCGCATGGTATGCTACTATCATCGATTGTTTTATGGATATTTAGAATGCTCGGGATAGATCAAATCATTCAGGGACATAGGAGTGTGATGACTAATCGGACAACGTTATTTACGGGAATGACAAAGTCGACTATCAGAGGTAATTATTAATATGATAGTGTTGTGGACCCACCATCCTAGTGGAGAGGATTGGTGGGGGATTTGTCAGAGGTTTAGTGTTAACGTGACAGGATTGTCGCGATCAGAGCGACTTTAAGGACTTACCATCCTATTGAAGAGGATTGGTAAGTTGATTTGTTAGAGGTGTAATGTTAACATGATAAGATTGTCATGATCGGAGCGACTTTGAGGACTTATCATACTATTAAAGAGGATTAGTAAGTTGATTGTTAGAGGTGTAATGTTAACATGACAGAATTGTCATGATCGGAGTGACTTTGAGGACTTACCATCCTATTAAAAAGGATTGATAAGTTAATTTGTCAGAGGTGTAATATTAACATGATAGAATTATCACGACCAGAGCGACTTTAAGGACTTACCATCCTATTGAAGAGGATTGATAAGTGGCTAGTCAGAGGTGTAATGTTAACATGATAGGATTGTCACAATCGGAGCAACTTTGAGGACTTACCATGCTGTTGAAGAGGATTGATAAGTGGATTGTTAGAGGTGTAGTGTTAACATGATATAATTATCACGATCGGAGTGACATTGTGGACTTATCTTCCTGTTGAAGAGGATTGGTAAGTGGATTGGGTTGTTACGAACGGAGCGACTTTAAGGACTTATCATTCTATTGAAAAGGATTGATACGTGGATTGTCAGAGATATAATGTTAACGTGATAGGATTGTCATGATCTGATCGACTTTAAGGACTTATCATCCTATTAAAAATGATTGATAAGTGAATTGTCAGAGGTATAGTGTTAACGTGATAGTGGGAGTGGACCCGTCATCCTATTGGAGGGATCAACGGGGAAAATTTGGAGGAGACTATCAAAGGTAATTGTTAACGTGATAGTTTTGGATGGACCACCATCCCGTTGAAGAGGATTGGTAGGAGAATTGACTATCAGAGGTGATTATTAACATGATATTTTTAGGGAGCTGATTAATGACGAGCTTCGAGTCGTCATGACTCCATCAAAGAGAAGAATCAAGGTAGTACATGGTTTTGCAGAGAAACCGAGACTAACCCCACTCCAGCAATAATCAAGATTAAAGGTAAAGATGCCTTAGTTGATCTTGCGAGAGTTAAAGGATGAAATCCTCTTCTATGCTGACACATTGCCCATTTGAGTAGATCGTCTCCACTATGAATGAGTATGAATTGGTCGTCGGATACTTGTCCTCCAGCGATTGACATATAAGCGTCACCGATCATCTTTGGCTAATAGTAGCCAAGTCTTTGCATCAGTCCCATAGTTTAGGTCTGAGTTGGTAGGCTCCACAAATGCCATCATGGGCTTCTTTTGGGGCTTCTTTTGCTTCGAAGCATTGCCCCTCTATTTTGAAGAGGGTTTCGATGAGGAAGTAGTTTCCACCACCAAGGTATCTTGGTCATCACCTCCTCGAAATTCACACGGCTCTTCAGCATCCATACGCTTGAGCATGCTCTCGACTTATTCTCCTTGGCAGATTAAGTCCTTCCATGAGCGAGCCTCGACAACGTCCACATTGGACATAATATCGATGGAGAGATTATTCTAACACATCTCGATGAGAGTGGCCTCGGAAACCCAATTGTGAGAATACAGCAATCGGTTCCTGAATTTCTTAACAAAGTTATTTACAGACTCTGTCTTCTTCTTCTTTAGCTAACAGGGTGGTCATAGATACTTCTGTGTCATCGTCGAAGAATCTGGCCATGAAGAGCCTTTCCATACCCTTCTAGCAGGTGATGGACTTGCTTGTTCCAATCTGTGGTACCATTTAAAAGCGACCCCTTGAGGGTACTAATAAAAAGTCGAGTCATAATAGGATCGTTTCCCACTATGTGTCTAGTTTGTGCCTGGAAGTAGTAAATATGTTAGGTAGGAGAATCCTTGCCATCGAACTATAGGAGGTCGAGTGGCTTGAACTTTGTCGCGTACGAGACCGTATCCCATTCAACTGGATATGGTATGACCACCTCCAGCTCGTTCCTGTTCGTCTGGAGCTTCAAGATGTCGAGTTGACTTTGGAACCTCATCGAGTCTTTGGTCTCTTGGATTATGACCCAAAGATGATGCTCCTCCAGATGACTCGGATGAGGAGTGAGAAGGAGCAGGCACTCGTTCTTTGTGCTTTGAGGATTTCCACGAAGTCCGCGAAGTTCTCTCTTTCTTCTTCTTTTTCTCATTCAGAAGCTGCTCCAACATCTCCTTCATAGAGTTGATGGTTGCTTGTTGCTCGTCGAATCTCCTAGATATCTCATCAAGGATGTCGGTCATGTGCACTTCTGCGCTTTCGCCCTGAATAGAGCTTGAAGTTTGAAGCTTGAAGCTTGAGATGTTGTCACTACCGAGCAATCATCATCGCCGTTGTTAGAGATGGGAGCTAAGCGTGTGTAATCAAATGGAATGACCACCCCCGTATAGGCGCGAGTGTGTTGGTAGATACCTTCACGCTCAATAGGGAGGCTTTTCAATTTCGATGAGAATCCAGGATCTGAGGAATCTAAATTCTTAGACTTAGACTTCCCCGTCAAATTGACAGTTGCGGTGGGGAGCTCCATATCATTAGAAGCTCGTCTCATATTACGATTGCATCTGTGACGAGGAGGTCTTACCTCTTGAACATCGAAGGCTTTGATGGTTTAGCACATCAGTAGTTAATGAGTACTGCTGTAATAAGCCTCTCGTAGTGGCACTAAGGATTTACCTCGTGAATCATGCGTTTACGAGTCAAGCACTCTCTAAAATCCCCTGTAGGTTGATGGTGACAACCTCCAGTTTCAGAAGGACTAACTGAGCGCTTGTGAGAGGAGGGCTCAAGAGAGCATTTGAAAGAACACTTGGAAAAATTGCCAAGTGTTGGAATCAGGTGAGTTTGCCTCGACAGACGAACTTGCCTTGACAAATGAGCTTGTGTCTGTTAGCAAAGTTCAGCATGGCGAGGCTCTCCTATTGGGTGAGTTTGCGTCTGTTGGCGAGCTCGCATGTGTTGGTGAGGTCCAGCGTTGTGAGACTCTGTTGTTGGGTGAGCTTGGTGCAGTGCGTCTGCCTGGCGAGCTGGTGTTTCGCCTTTCTGGTGAAGGTCAGCTTGCGAACAAACTTAGGCCGTTAGGCGAGCTCAGGCCTATTGGTGAAGTTTGGCCATATGGCAAACTTGGGCCGTTAGGTGAGCTTGGTGAAGTCCGCCTGTTTGAGCTTGCAGGCGATCTTGGGCTATCAGGCGTGCTTGTTGAAGTCTGCTTGTTTTAAGAAGCCCACCTGAACTATAGAGTTCGCCAGATTTGCAAAGTTTGCCAGAATTGAAAACTTCACCTGAACTATTGAGTTTTCCATATTTGGGCAGTTCACCAAATTTGAGAACTTTACTAATGGAATGAAGCCCACCTGAGTAGGTGAGCTCGTCTGATTGACATAGTTTACCTGAATTGGGAACGTGGTCTTCAAAGTAAAGCCCGCCTGATTTGGCGGGCTCACCTGATTTGAGCGGTTCGCCAGAATTAGGAACCTTGCTCACAGAGCAAAGCTCACCTGAATTCTCAGGCTTGCTTAGGACACTGAGTTTGCAAGATTTGGGAACTTTGCTAATGGAGCAAAGCCCACCTAAGTGTTAGACCCTAGAGGGGGGGGGGGGGGGTGATTAGGGTCTTATGCTAATCTAATCCGATTAAATGCCAATAAAAACTAATTAACAAGTTATCCTAGCAATGTATAAAATACAACAAGATATATAAGCTAGGATAAGCAATACGAACAAGGGATATATCCTAGCAATGAGATATATTATGAGTTATATGCAAGGATATGAAACTAAGAGTGACATAAACATAAACAGGATAAACAAGATAGTGGATAATATGAACTAAGAGCAAATGACAAAGGCGATATAAACAATAGGCATGAATGTAAAAGAACGCCAATGACAAACTCAAACACACGATATGATCACGGAGTTCGGACCTTCCGTCCTACGTCTCCGCTCCCCACTCCCGGGGAGAATTCCACTATCACAACCGGGTTTTCTACGCTCACCCGAATAACGTTTACACCTCACAATTTCTCTCACGGAGTTCGGTCCCCACGACCTACGTCTCCGCTCCTCACCTCGAGGAGATCTCCACTCACACTCTCACAATGTGGCTACACTCCACCCTCACAATACGGTTTTCTAGCTAACCGAAAACTCTACAACACTCATAATATAACAACAAATAATTTGTTCTCTAATACAAGGTGAGAACTCAATTAAGCACCACTCAAGTTACAATCTCTCACAACCCAAAATATATTATGAATGCAAATACAATAAGCTCAAGTGGGTGTGTGTAACAATGAGATTCAATAAATCAAAACAACTAAACTCAAATACAATCTAGCATGTAGAAATTATGAATAAAACAATAAATAGCTAGAAATAGAGTTTAGGAATTCTTCTCTGAAAATCAAGTTGGAGAGGATGATTAAAATGAAGTTCAAACTCTGTAGATGATATTCTCCACTTGTAAAACAAAACAGCTTTAAACCAAACCCTTAAACAAGCTTAAAACAAGCTTAAACTCTTGTTAAAATCTTTTAAACCATTCTCTTAGTTGTTATTAGATCTGAGGTAAAGAGGGTATTTATACAAACCCCAAAGGTAAGAGAAAGCCAACAAAAAGACCAAAAAAAAATCAACTCAGCAACGGCTAGAAAACTAGCCGTTAGGACCAAACTGACAGAGCGGCGGTCGACCGCAAGAAATACAAAACAGAACAGAAAGGCATCGGTCGACCGGAACTGTAGCTCGGTCGACCGGTACTGTAGCTCGGTCGACCGGTACTGT
>BQKN01000071.1:815785-869634 GCA_022839385.1 Asparagus kiusianus | reverse complement strand
CCTATAAATAGGACCCTTAGGCCTTCATTTTGAGCATCTGGAAAATTAGAGAGCTAAGGTGAAGCCCTGCTGCAGCGACGAGTGATCAAGCCCTCTACAGCAAAGGAGTCTTCTTCTTCATTCACCTTCTCTTTTTCCTTAGTGTTGCCCCTTAGCGGTGATACTAAGAAGAGCTAGTGTCTCGTTTTAGCCGAGATATACGCTTTAAACTTCTAGATCTCACGCGGATCGACGAAGTTCTGCTTCTATACCCCTTCGCAGATAGACAAAACTCTGCCGGATTTTCCCGGAACGGATCTGATCGACCGGTGGTCCACGGATATCAACATCCCCGTCACAGGCAAAAGACCCACGCAAGCGAGACCACACCAAAACGGGATCTCGTGTTTATTTTCGATAAAGTTGTAATCTTGGTTTTATTGCATAAGTAGATCTTATAAAAAGATCAACTTTTCATTTGATTTTGTTGTAACGTCTGAAGTTGTAACAGATCTCAAAGCAATGAAAACAGCAACTTTTCCCGAAAACACCAACCTCAATCGGGTGAGCTTAAAGCTTCAAGTCTTTAGGAGAGCTTGCTCTTCAAGCAAGCTACACTCCTTTGCAGGTGAGCTCTAGAACATGCTACGAAGAATATGTTATAACTTTCAAACCGTAAGTCAGAATTAGACGAATTATATATAAAAGTTGACTATCTCGATGAGATGGGGCTGACCAAACCTACTGAAGTTTGGTTTGCACTGTCTGTTTTGCCAAATTCCCTTCGGTTTGAGAGATATCAGCGTTTTTGTCTATTTTGTGAAGTGAAGCATTCAGGCAAACTTGACTTTTAGGTGGATTTGACATCACTCAGGTGGGTCTGACTTCACTCAGATGGGCCTAACTTCACTTAGATGGAACGTTAAGATTTTTTGCTTGTTTCAAGTTGCTGTACAGGGATAAAGGTAATTTTTATTGTATACAACCATCCTAGACGGCTGTCTCGTCGAGGATGTTTTAAAACATCACAGACAGCTAGTCGTCGCGGATGGTATCCTAGACGGCTACGCCATCGTGGATGTTTTCAAATATCCAAGATGGCATAGCTGTCCAGAATATGTCCTCAACGGTATAGCCGCCTAGGTTGTTTTCAAACATCTAAGACGGTACAACTGTTTAGGATGGTAGTTGTACATCATAGCGATTCGAGGATTCATAGTTATCTGTGAAGTGTTGTGTAGACAGTTTAGCTATCTGCAGTATGGCATCCTAAAGGGACTTATCATTGACGGCATATCCTAGACAGACAATCGTCTAGGACACGTATCTTAGATGGTTTGGTGCTCCATCATAGATGGTTGTGGCCGTCTAGGATGGTCGGATTTCTACTAGTGTCACAATGGACTCCATTCTTCTGTTAGTGGGAACAAAAAAGTAGTTTGAATTCTATAGTATGGTTACCACTATTGTTGTATTTATTTGTCTCACACATTTGCATGGAAAACGAGATTCCTTAAAAAAATTAAAATCCTAAAGTTTGTAAAGTATTATGTTTGATGTTTTTATGCTAGGAATATCAAATTGACACGTTGGACATATTTTGATTAAATGTGGTTCCCTGAAAATTACCTTGATTAGAATCTATTTAAAAAAAACTACCTTGATTAGAGTCTATCAGATATTCCAATAAAATTCATGAGCAATTAAAAAAACCCAAAAAAATGAAAATTGGATTTTTCATTCACGTAAATCTTCTCATTATTTTTTTTGGACTAAACAAGGTTTTGAGTATGAGCTTTTTGAAAGATTATTTTCCTGCAATAAAAAAAATTGAAGATACAATCGACACTTTAAATAGCCTATCTAACCATTCTTTGTGAATAAATAGTGGAATGATTTGAGAAAAAGTATTTTTTCAATCGATTTATGTAAGATTAATGGTGAAGTTTTGTTTCCATGGTATTATAGTCTTTTCTTCATTTTCAACGTGTGAAGATCAATTATCACATTTTCGCTAGATGTTGATTGACATCATTGTTTTTATTCTCGTTGCTAATTTATATTAATTAATTAATCATGATTAGAAGCACTGATCAAGTAAGTTTGTACTCTAGAAATGGTTAGTTACAATCATTCACCAAAAGAAGTTTCGTTGGATCCTTTTCTGATTTGTTTGGGTACCATGAAATTTGGAGAGGGAGTAAAGTAGAGAAAGTTCGAGTCTCATGACAGCCTCTTTATTTGAGATACAGTTAAGGACATGACATGGATTATTTCTTGGGGGTTTCCCCCTTTTATTAGCAAGAAGATAGAGAATTCAAGACAATCATTAGATAAGGGATTTTCCAAGGAACCACCCCACTTACTTCTTATTACATGTTATCACCCTTAATTAGTCAAGTTTTAAAAGAGCACCTCATCTATCAACTTGTTAGCATATAATCAATCATCCCATTTTTTCCATCAAAAAAATTTTGTAGGCTTTATTCTATTAAACTTTAGAGTAACAAAATTAAAATTTGAGGTACTTTTTCACTAGAAAAGGCTAAATATTAGAACCTCCAAACCTTCCCCCGCCGCGGGCGGGGGGGGGGGGGGGGGGGGGGGGGGGGGGGGGGGGAATTACTTCAAGGCCCCAAAAGTTAAAAAGTAAGGTGCATCAACCCCCTATACTTTTACCCCTGTGTATAAACCCAAAATACAATGTAAAATTATATTTCAGCCCCGCCAACTCAGCAAAAATGAGAGAGAAATTTCTAAAACCCTATTCTACCCCTCCCGCCCATAGCGTTACAGTGCCCGCGTGTTGGTAATGGTGCCCACCCACTCCGTAACTCAAATCAAGGCTCACACACACACACACACTCTCTCTCTCTCCTCTCTCCCTCCCGCACTCTGTCTCTTTCCCTCTCTATAGTTAACAGTAGCTGGCAAAATTCCTAAATCTCCACTCTAGGGTTTGGTCGAAATCAGCAGTAGATGGCCGAAAAATCAACAAACGAATTTGAAGTTGTTCACCATCCTCCTCTGTCGCTGTAAGGTTAGGAACCTATGCCGACAAATGACGAGCGACAAGACTCACCTTCAACTAAGGTTAAAGACCTCCCCTCATCAGCGTCGACCGACAAAGATCCCCCTCACCTTCCAAGAATTATGAAGACCCTCTTTGCTATCTAAGACCGACCATAGACCCTCTCCTCTATCCTCCTCCTCCTCCTCCAAGTCTTCGTCCACCCATGTGTCATCATCAGTGAATGGTAGCACTGATGAAGCCACCCAGACCCTATTGGGCATGCAAAAAGGGTTAAGGAGAAAAAGAAAAATTACAAGTTCAAAACATGCACTAAAGAAATCCATAAAGAAGTAAGTTGATGCTAAATTTTCCAATTTAGATAGATGTTACAGATTAATGTTGGTGCATTGTGAACTATATGCCTGGATCTATGAAATGTAACATATTAATGTTAGCAATGAATGAATGGCTATTACGTTTTGTTATAAACTACTAACATTTCTTATAAACTGTTAACTCTGGACATTGGTTGAAGGTATTGGTATCTGATACCTGACTTTACACAACATGCGTTAAGTTTTATTGGTGGATAACAAGTCTGGTGATTGTTTGTTAAGGTGTATAGCATAACTATTACATTTCATTGTTGCTTGTTAACTAATTGCTGTTGGATACTAAATTTAGAGAGGTTGATGTTAAATGTTAAATTTTAATACATGAAAAAGTCTGGCACTGCTGCTGAAATTAGACCTACAACTAGTTTCAACGCTATTATGATTTTATGAAAGTTCTTGAACTAAGAATGAGGCGGTGTCAATGGGATGCATACCAAGGGTGTACATTTGAGCATTATGTAATGTTTGGTCCCTCAGCAGTAGATTGACCCATGCTTGAACTAGTTTTGAGTCACTATATAGGAAATGAAGTAACGTTTTCTCTGCCCGATGCTGAAAGTGGGAGAGAAAAGATTGTTAATTTTGATATGGACTAGATTCATGAACACACTGGTTTCCTAATTGACAGGTAAATAATTTACAGTAATACAGATCCTCACCCTAGGATTTGGTTGGAGTATTTTGCTGAGCAATTTACTAAAAGTAAAAAAGAATCACCGAAGAATATGAGGTGATATGTGGAAGGGCTACTAGAATCTCTTATTGAATCAAAAAAGAAGAAGGATATTGAGGATTTTGTGTTACTGCAAATTCATCATTGTTCGATGATTTGGTACCCTAGCAGTGTTCAAGGCATCCTTAGGCTCTTGTTCAAATATGTTGATTTCATTGAAAGAGTAAGGAATGTGGCCTAGGGGAAATACATTTATGACCAGACAAAGAAATGAATTAAGATTGCTAGGAAAGGTCTGAACAAACTAGAAGTTTCATATGTGCCTGGATGCATGCCTCTGATCCCTGTAAGTTGTATTAACTTTGTTTATTATTATGGTTAACTTGTGCATGTGAACGTTTGCCTATATTCTGTCAACTTAAGTTAAAAGTAATTAAGATTAATTGGTTCATGTTAACTATATTAAGATCAATGTTAAAGTTTGTGAGGTTAATGTTAACTATATTTCAGTTAAGTTCTATTAACTATATTCATGTTTAAAAAATTAGTAGTGCATACTAAGTGATTAATTAGAACAATTTGTTTGCAGCTATAGTACTACGAAATGATAGGGATTAAAAGTGTATGCCCTGAGTAATAGATTCAAGCCACCTCTCAATAACTGGGTGATGATTGGTGAGAAGTTTGGATCTATCCGAAAGGACACAATAGTTGCAAAAGCTAGAAAAACTAGCATTTCTGTTGTACAGAAACCGATAGCTGAATTTGGCCCATGGGTAATAAAATATCCACTCAGAAGGCCAAATATGAGGGAAGATGATTCAATGAGGATTAGAAGTAAAGGGATTCAACCACTCCTAGCAAAGAAGCAAATACGACCTTCTCTGAAAAAATTTATCAAGGAGAAGAAAGCATATAACAGGAAGAAGATTGGAGAAGGAAAGAAGGGTGAAAAGAAGGAAGAAAAGAAGAGATCGTCAATAGGTTTGGTAAGATCTAAGAGCTAAACCAGTGTACATTAAGTATATTAGATGAACTATTAACTTTGATGAAAGGATATGTCTGGTGCTTGATTGCATGTTAATAATTAGCGCATACATATGAACTGTCTGGATTTAAGTTGTATGTGTTAACTATAGGCCTTTACCTGTTAACATTTATAAGCAACTGTTAACTATTTTCATTTTTCTAAATTATAGATTATATCAAACACCATAGATGATGCTTTTCAAAGGGAAGATGAGATTAAGGAGTTACCAATTGAGGAGCAGTTCAAATTCAGGAGAAATGCTGCTAAACTTAATCAGAGAATATGTCGTGCACTGAGGCTCTCAAAGAAATTGTATTGCCAAACCTTCATGAACGAGATTCGTAGGCTTAACAAAAAAGTTAAGGGATTGGAGGGATCTTGTGACATAATAGATCTTGATGTTTTAAAAGAAAATGTAAAGAAGCTTATTGCACAGCAAAAGAAGGGAAAGCCAACCGTGGATGAAGCTGACCGACATGATGACAATAGAGAAATCTTTGATAATGAGTTCGTGCCTAATTATGTAGAGGATAACCTCCGGGAGCATTTTAGTAGAGACGAAGAAGTGAGAGACGAAGTAAGCAAGAATGAAGAGGACAAACAGTTGGATGAGAAGAGATCTGATGTGGTGGAGGAGACATAATTTCAGACTGGGGATGTGCATACACAGCAGGGGGAAGGTGGGCTTGAGGATATTCCACTCAGCAATTTCATGAAGAGGCCGAGGAAGACTGTGAGCAAAAACTATGTTGGTTATTGGAGTAGAGCTCCAAGCACAAGAGCAACCAAGAAAAGGCAACTTGTTAGGACACCATTCACAAAGAAAAAGAAACCAAAATCTAAGGAAGGGGATGACAAAGATAAACCAATTATTATCAGTGACAAGGTAGACAAGATAACAATTTACTATGATGATAGTGTTGCCAAGTGGGATGTGTTAAAAGGCACGTATTTCACTAATGTTGATCATGCTGCTTTAAAGGAGGTGAATGAGGGTATTCCTGATATAGGTACGTTTAGCTTACGAGTGTTGGATAGTGGTGGTGATTTTGTACATAACTACAAAATACTAAGTAAATTGGCTGCTAAACTCATAGTTGAGAAGAACAAATAGCTCGCGCATTACTACAAGCAGAAATGTAGCTAGTAAGTGCTGATTAATGTTAATCCTTTCACTATATATGTTATTTTACATGTTTAAGATGTTAACGTTTAGTATTTTAATGTTAATTCTCTTTAATAAATTGTGAACATTACTAGCTGCTTGTTATGTTTTAGCGTTTAGATGTTAACTTTTATGATTTAGCTTTTAACCCTCTACTATAATTTGTTAATCCAAGTGTAATATGTTATGTTTCAGTTTTTAGATGTTAACCTAGAACATTTAGCTTTTAACCCGCAGCCTAACCGTAATTTATTACTTTTAAGGCACTTGGATGTCATCGTAACAGATAATAACATGATTACAAGGATGGATCTACTTTATTTGATCCGAGGAGGATTGATCGATGAGAAAGTAACAGAATTTTTAAACACGTTACATATTGAGTGAGTCATTGTGATTTGAAAGAGTAACATTTGTATTTTTATGATAGGTAACCAAGGTGATATTAGATAGATTACAGTCATGGTTACAATTGCCTGAGAACGCTGCAATAAACAAGTAGTATGGGATCGTGTCATCATTTTTTTGTGGAAGCTTGTTACTCAAAATCCTCAACTTTATATATTACAACTTATGGATAGCACGTTACAAATTATAGTTAACATGTTGGCTTTTATATTTAATATGTTACATGTTATAGTTATCATGGTTTATTTATAGTTAACACATTACTTGTTATAGTTAACATGATGCTCATTAAAGTTCACGTGTTACAGTTATAGTTAACAGCATTCATATTATAGTTAACATGTAAGTAGTTATAGTTATCAGTTTATATATAATAGTTAACATATTAACTATTATCGTTAACATGTTACGTTCTATGGATAACATGTTACATATTACCTTAAGTGGTACCATTGCAAATTAATTAGTTAGCATGATAAATATTACTCCTGCTTATTTTCTTATTTTTATAAAACAACATTAACTCTATGGAGACCGTCCTCATCTGTAGCAACTATATGAAGTTTATATACAACATCATATTTCCACTGGCCGATCAATAATCATTTTCCTAATTGTTCGTCATGACCATTGACATTGTCTAGAAGTTAGATTGGATGAGAATTTAGCTTTACACTATAGCTCGATAACTCACAGTTCTTACCTTAAGCCTTTTAATGAAATTATGAACTTCATGGACCATATGAAGGTTGCATTTGATCCTGAAAAAGTCTGGAGGATGTATCAATATAAGGAAATCCCATGCGAGCCTCAAAAGGGAAGGTATGTTGCAAATGAACTCTATCACTTTATTAAAGAATTTTTGTCAACAAAACTAACCACAAATAAGTTTCATATTTTGTGATTTGTTGCTATGACTGTGGAATATATGTTTATCTTTATGTACGACTATTCTCCAAAAAGGTGATGTACTGCATGTTACGCCTATTGATGATTCGTCAGATATAGTACGCGTAAGGCTTGCAGCGGAGCTGATAATAGAAGGCCGAGAATTAAAAAAGCTCAAGGGCACACTAGACACGGATGACCCAGAATTAAAGAAGAGTGTATTAACCATAATTGTAAAGTCTAAGGAAGAATCTTAGCTAGGCAACAAAAAACAATCTTTACCCTTTTGCTTGTATAAATTATCCAAAATATGTGGGGTGTAATGTGATACTTGTTAGGAATCTTGACCCCAAGATTAGTTTATTTTAATGATAACAAATATTATATGTTGTGTGTATTATGTACTAACATTTATTTTGTAGTATCAGAGCTATATCAATAATTATATTTAAAGAGATACTCAAGACATAGATGAGTTCAAGGTAAAATAAAGCAAAGAAGAAGATATACTTTATTGTCAAAATGTAATTTTATATTTTCTTTGCTTAAAAGTTTGAACAAGCCTTGATCACACATACACATGCATACACATAGTGTTAGAACACATTAACACATGCTTAATGTGTTGGTTAATAATAGAAATCCCCTATGTTAGCCATTAGAGTTTATAGATATTGAGTGAGTCTTAAAACATTTTATTTATACCCCTTAATAATTAGAATCTGGAAAAACTCAAAGGATCAAAGTTGTAGGTCTCTTCAAGAGCTTTCCAAAAAATCTTAAATCACCTCATTCTGATATTGGATGAGAAAGTTACAGTCAAAATACTAAAAGGAAAATTTCAAAATCTGTGAGTTTACAGTGTAGTCGACTACTATGCTTTGTAGTCGACTACTAAGCAATTTTTTGACTTCATAGAGTCTGTTTAGACTCAGTGTAGTGGACTACTATAACTTATAGTCGACTATAGATGTAGTTTTTTTAGATTTTATGTTTTGAATAAGTGACTGTTTATAGTCGTTTTGTGGATGTTAATTGGGTTTAAAATTGTATCATTTCAGATGCTATAAATAGGTTTAAACATCAGAAAACAAGCACCAAGTTTTGCATTTATAAGATTCACATGTTGTACAAATTAACTCTCTAAACTTTTAGTTTTTCAATCTATTTTTTTATAAAAGAGAGTTTCTGATATTGCCTTTGTTCCTATCATTCTTAGAGCTTATTTAGGCAATATTCAGAGAGTTAAAAAGATTGATAAGCCATTATTATACGTTCACATCCACATCAAGGGTTATAGGATTAAAATTGTACATTGCTTCAATGAAAGGTTCTCTCGGTTTATGAGAGGGGTTGATCTCTTGGTTTAGAGGTCGGTTTAACAATTGGCATGGTCTTGTCAACTAAGTTTGCAATTTGTGTGGTCTTACAAATTGGTCAGGTTTACTTTTGATTTTGTAAGATTTTAAAATCATAGTGAAAACTCTCAAGCGGGATTTGCTTGGGGACTGGATGTACACCGGGGAGGTGGAACCAGTATACATGCTTGTGTTTGTGATGTTTATTTTCTGAGATTACCATTCTTTCTTTGCAATTTATAATCTATTTTGTAAACTCACCCTCTAGTGTTTAAGTGTAAAGCTTCCGTAGATTTTTATAAGAGTGCACTCTATTCTTAAGGGTCACGATCCTACACCTAATATACATAAGCAAACACAGGATCCTACAATTGGTATCAGAGCAAGGTGAAAGATGGCATCAACAAATACATCATAATTCAAAGAAGAACATTCTACAAATCATCCACTAATGTTTGATGGACTAAATTACAACTATTGAAAGTGTCGGATGAAAATTTATCTCCAATCAATTGGCTACGAACTTTAGAACATTGTGGAAACAAAATATGAGAAGCCAACCACTCCTTTTACGGAATGGACTATATCTCAAAGGAACAATGCAAACTTGGATTCTAAAGTAATGAATGCCTTATTTTGTGCTCTTGACAAGAATGAGTTCAATTGTGTGTCAACGACCACATCCGCATATGATATTTGGCACACACTCGAGGTAACTTATGAAGGTACAAGTAATGTTAAAGATACTAACAATAATTTTATTTGTTATGGTTGCAATAAGCTAGGACATATGAAGAATGATTGTCCTATTATAAAATCAAAGTCTACAGAATTTAACAAGAAAAGGAAGGCTTTGGCGGCTACATCGGATGATAGTGATGATTCGTCTTCGGATGAAGAAATCGAAGAAAATAAAAGTGATCATATGTGTTTTATGACACAAGATGAAGTAAGTGATAATGGAGAGCTTTTAGATGCTTTCAATGAATTATATGAAATATTTTTAAGATTAAAGGCTTTACATAATTTTCTTAAAGGTGAAAATAAAAGATTACTTGAAGAAATTTCTGATTTTAATTCTTGTACTATTTCTAATTCTCAAGTAATTGAATTGAAAGAGGAAAATAAATCATTGCTTAAAGAAAATCATATTTTGACTAATGAGAATGTTTATCTAAAATCAGAATGCAATGTTTTAAAAATTCGCATTAATGTTTTAGATAAAGATATTTCTTCTATTAAATTAAAATATGATGATATATGTTTGAATGTTAGTAAATTCAATAAAAGTAAAGAGAATTTGAATAATTTGCTCTCATTTCAAAAATCTTCAAACAATTATTTTGGCATTGGATTTGTTCCTAAGTATTTTACAAAGAATGATTATGTTTTGAAGAATAATAATAAGAATATACATGCTAAACAAAATAAGTATATATGGATTCCTAAGAATTTGAATAATCATGATAGGAATGATTATATTTCATATTATATGTATGAAGTTTGCAATTTAAAGAATTACACTTATGTTAATAAATGGAAACCAAATTCCAAGTGGATTTGGATTCCTAAGGGCTAATCCTAATGATATAATATAAAAGGGTACCAAAGTGCTTAATATTTTTATTAAGGTACCAGGGAAAAGAAAAATTTAACTAGAATTATGTTTATTTCTTTTTGCTAATGACAAAGGGGAGTTATATAGAAAATTTTAAATTTTTTACTAATACTTTGATGCAATGGGGAGTAAAAGATTTTATTTAATGATTTTATGCAGGAGGATTACAATTTTTATATCTTAATAACATATATTTGTCATCATAAAAAAGAGGGAGAATGTTAGGAATCTTGACCCCAAGATTAGTTTATTTTGATGATAACAAATATTATACGTTGTGTGTATTATATGCTAATATTTGTTTTGCAGTATCAGAGCTATATCAATAATTATATTCAAAGAGATACTCAAGACATAGAAGAGTTCAAGGCAAAATGAAGCAAAGAAGAAGATATACTTTATTGTTAAAATGTAATTTTACATTTTCTTTGCTTAGAAGTTTGTACAAGCCTTGATCACTCACACATATGCACACACATAGTGTTAGAAGACACGAACACATGCTTAATGTATTGGTTAACAATAGAAATCCCCTATGTTAGCCATAAGAGTTTATATATATTGAGTGAGTCTTAAAACATTTTATTTATACCCCTTAACAGTTCGAATCTAAAAAAACTCAAAAGATCAAAGTTTTAGGTCTCTTTAAGAGCTTTCCAACAATCTTAAATCACCTCATTCCGATATCGGATGAGAAAGTTATAGTCAAAATACTAAAAAGAAAATTCTAGAATCTGTGAGTTTATAGTGTAGTCGACTACTATACTTTGTAGTCGACTACTAAGCAATTTTTTGACTTCACAGAGTCTATTTAGACACAGTGTAGTCGACTACTATGACTTACAGTCAACTACAGATATAATTTTTTTAGATTTTAGGTTTTGAATAAGTGACTGTTTATAGCCATTTTGTGGACGTTAATTGGGTTTAAAATTGTGTCATTTCAGATGCTATAAATAGGTTTAAACATCTGAAAATAAGCATCAAGTTTTTCATTTATAAGATTCATATATTATGCAAATTAACTCTCTAAACTTTCAGTTTTTCAATAAGTTTTTCTATAAAAGAGAGTTTCTGATATTGCCTTTGTTCCTATCATTCTTAGAGCTTGTTTAGGCAATATTCTGAGAGTTAAAAAGATTGATAAGCCACTGTTATATGTTCACATCCACATCAAGGATTATAGGATTGGAATTGTACATTTCTTCAAAGAAAGGTTCTCTCGGTTTATGAGAGGGGCTGATCTCTTGGTCTAGAGGTCGGTTTAACAATTGTCATGGTCTTGTCAATTAGGTTTGAAATTTGCATGGTCTTGCTAATTTGTCAGGTTTGTTTTTGATTTTGTAAGGTTTCAAAATTATAGTAGAAACTCTCAAGCGGGATTTGCTTAGGGACTGGATGTGCACCGGGGAGGTGGAACTAGTATACATGCTTGTGTTTATGATGTTTATTTTCTGAGATTGCCATTCTTTCTTTGTAATTTATAATCTATTTTGCAAACTCATCCTTTAGTGTTGAAGTGTAAAGCTTTCACAGATTTTTATAAGAGCGCACGCTATTCTTAAGGGTCACGATCCTACACTTGGTATACATAAGCAAACACAGGACCCTACAATACTTATACGGAACTACTTTGTAGATTGACATTAACTTATGGTTAACATGTTAACTTATGGATTATAGATTAACATGCTACTTGTCATATACATGTTAAATGTTAACAGTTAACAGATTACATATAAGATTTAACTGATAAGGGATTGTAGTTAACAGTTTAAAGATAATAGGTAATACATAATTTATTTTAGTTAACAACTTACTATTAAAAGTTAACAGATAATGAGTGTGATATACAATGCATTTTACATAATAATTTAAAAATCCACAATTAACGTAATTGATTATACAATGCATTTTACAAATAAGAGTTAACAAATAATTGATTATAGTTAACAGCTTACAAATATCTGTTAACAGAAAATGACTTATTGTTAATAGAAGATGCTTGTTAATTAACAGTTACCAGTTAAGTGATTAATGTTAATAGTATAAGGATAAGAGTTAACAAATAATTAATTTTAGTTAATAGCCTACAGATATAAGTTAAGAGATAACGACTTGTAGTTAACAGGATAACTATTTTAGTTAACAAATTACATATAACAATTAACAGGTAATGGATTATAGTTAACAAATTATAAATAACAGTTAACAGGTAATGTATTATAGTTAACAACTTACTGACTCTTGGTAACAATTTACCAGTTAAGGTTAACATGCTATATATCATAGTAACATGGTAAATGAGAATATTTATATACACAGCTAGTACATACATAAGTATTATCATAGTTAATAGGGCAAATTTGTACATCATTTTTATATCATATTCTAGTTATAGTTCACATATATACAAAAGTATTTCAGTTAATATACACAGCTATTACATACATACTAAAGTGTTTCACATCCCTATATCAAGCAGCAATCGGTTCGTTGCGCAAAAGTGTTTCACATCCCTAATATCAATCAGCGATCGGTTCGTTGCAAGTTGCTCGGTTGTGACCTTCGCCGTGGCATCGAGAGCAATTCAAAGGCCATTTGTAAACTGTTCTATTATTGATACACCGTGTTTTATTTCTCTCTTCTTTTCACAGTATGTAGTGGAAGTAGCTCGATCTCATCCCTTGGCACACTTCGTTTCTTAAAATCTGGTATAGGATAAAGAATCGGCTCATAGCTCCTTAAATGCTTCCATAGACATAAACCAATCGTAATATTAGTAAATGTCTCTCTTCATGTACAAGATGACTGCACATGCATGCTTACAAGAAATTCACATAATGTCCCAAGCACGGCAAGTGCATGTCTTCTTCTTCAAATCAACCCGGGTAGTTTTATGTGATTGTACTTCAAATATGTCATTTATAGCTTATTTAACATCCAATGGACAACTTTTCTCTATATTTTCTTTAAGCATCGTCTTTGCTTTTGGACAGAGATTTCTACCCCATTTATCTACAAGCACCCGACGATTACTTATTCAGACCATTATTTGTTTACGAATATGCTCAACCATTTGTAGAATTCATAGCATTCTAGCCTCCCTTATCCAATTATTAAAAGACCTAGCGATATTAGATGTTAAGTTCCCATATCTGAAATTATATTAGGAGAGCATTAACAGTTATACAATATCTGGTCATATATATAGCATTAACAATTCATATATATAGCTAACAAATTCAGGATATATACACATTAAATGTTGACAGTTAACAGATTGTAAATATTAGTTAACAGATAATGGATTATAGTTAATAGTTTAAAAACAAGAGTTAACAGATAATTGATTTTAGTCAACGACTTACATATAACAGATAACAGATAATGACTTATAGTTAGCAGGATAACTGTGCTGGTTAACAGGTTACATATAACAATTAACAAATAATTGAATATAGTTAACAACTTACTGAATTTTGTTATCAATTTATCAGTTAAGATTAACATGCTATATCTCATAGTTAACATGGTAAATGAGAATGTTTATACATGAGTGTAAATATAGAATAGCTGCATTTTACACTAATACAGTTAACAGTTAATAGTTAAACCATATAAGTTAACAGAGAACTATTGACAGTTAACAGTTATATATTATAAGTTAGCAGTTCTAGAGTGGACGTTAACAATTATATTGCAAACATTATCATTTTCTATATGAAAGTTAACAGTTATGAAACAAAACTTAAATTCAGTAACAAAAAGCTTCCTTCTTAATTCGTCAAATCTAAACGTACTGTATAACGTTACCTTATTCCCGAAAAGAATGCATTTGCCCACTGATCAGGAGAGTAGTTCATAGCAATGTTGTATGCCCTTGGATCAATATCATATATCTCTTTTATGTAATTATTCCATTCTACTATTGTGTATTTATAACAAGTAGCTTGGAGCAAGTTCCCCAAAATATGAGTGTCCTTCGATTTCATGACTAAGTCCTTAAGCTTTAACCTAAAATTTTCAATGAGATGTAGAACACACATCGAGTATAGAGCTTCTAAAAAATATTCTTTTACTGATTCTTTAATTCTTTTGTTCGCATCTGAAATTATAACTAATTGGTGGGGAGGATTATAAGGGTCAGCCCTCTCATAAAGTATGAACCATAGACATTGGAGGAACCACTTCCAATTCATCAAATTCTCCTAATCACATATGCAGTACGCTAAGGGAAATATCCCTTGATCCCCATCATATGCTATGGTGGAAAGGAGTATACCTTTATATCGGTCCTTAAAAAATATACCGTCCAAAAATAGAAGGGATCTGCATCCACTCAAGAAACCATTGATGCATGCAGCGTAACAAACAAAGAGTCTTGAAAATGTTCTCTCATTTTGTTCAACATGTATATAGCTGCCAGGATTTGTCTTTTTTGCCATGTGCTCATATCTAGAAAAGTAACAAGCAACCATCCAAAGTTAACATGTTATCAGTGTAACTTAACAAGCGAACAATGAAAGTGAACATGTTATCAGTGCAACTTAACAAGCGAACAACGAAAAATAACATGTTATCAGTGTAACTTAACAAGCGAACAAAGAAAGTTAACATGTTGTTAGTGTAACTTAACAATCTAACTACGAAAGTTAATATGTTATTAATCTAACTTAACATGCAAACAAAGAAAGTTAACATGTTCTCGATAACATTTACCAAACAAACTATGAAACTTAGCATGTTATCAATATTATCAATGAAACTTAACAAGGAACATGTTATCAATAAAAGTTAACATGTTATCAATAAAACTTAACAAGAAACATGTTATCAATGTGTTTTAACAAGCATATGATGAAACTTAACATGTTATGGTTGTAGCTTAACATGATCAACAATAGACTTAACATGTTATCTGTGTAAGTTAACAATTATTGTAACAATAAAGCTCAAAATTTATCATCGTAGTTGATCATACGACTCGTATATATCCCCATACAACTTCTCTTGTGCTCTCTCTTCTCCCACCATATCTTACTGTAATCAATTCTAAGGTTGTAGTTTGTGAGGGGCTCCTTTTGCACATCAACAGAGCGGATTTCTGGATGGACCTTTAGGAGTGGTTGCAACTGTGTTGCAATGAATTTACGGGATGCCCTTAAACGACCTGCATTTTGCTCGTGCTGTCCACAAGTGTGTTCATTCACAAACTTCTTGATTGAAAGTCTCTTTTTATTTTTAACAGGTGAAGCAAACAACATCTATGGGCACTCGTAAATTTCTTTATATCGGAAATATACAGAAATACGTTTTGGTTTGTTCTTTTTAAATTCATAATCAAACATTTTGGTCATAGAATAGTATGTCAAATCCAATCTTATGTCATCAGCACTTTCAAATTCTTGACCCTCTTCAGTTAATGCATTGTGCCACCAATCAGGAATCATTACTGTGTTGTTAACAATGTTATCGGATCGCACTATAATGCTACCACTGGGATTATCATATGGAATTCTTTCTAAACTATGAATTGCGACAAAAGTGCTATCAATAAACTATGGCTTTAATGTAGTCATAATGCTGCACATATATAAATGTTTTTTCTTAAAATAACGATCAGGGCTTGTAGTTAAATTCTACATCTTTAAAAGTTAACACATACATCGTAAAGCTTAACAACCGTGCCAAACAGTTAACATTTATCAATCATATATAACATTTAACCTGAAACAATTCGTTATACTACTTATTTCTCCACATTTTACTCACACAATTCACAACTTCTCAAAAATTTAAAGATAACTTACATTTCAGGAGGTTCCTTCAGGGTGTTCTGAAATTTAAAAACATCTACATCTATAGTAGCTCGGATATGGATCTTCAAACACCTAATATTATAGTTGTGCTCTACCATACACTTCATATCATCCTCATTCTTAATATCAAAACTGAGATTGGGGATCCTTTTAGATTTATACACCATTGATAACGCGTCATATGGAACCTTCAACCTCTCAGCTACGTCAAACTTGAACTCAAAAAAGGGGTTGCACACGTTAGCTTGGAGAACACTGCTTTCTCACCCAAGGACACCATTAAAATTAGGGGTTTCTCTACCATAAATAAAGAAGATTTAAGAGGACTAATAAAGGGAACATTAGGACAATCGGGGGGTTGAAGATCATAAGCCCTAAATTCATAAATGTGCTCTTTCCATCATAAATGAACTCTATTCAATTAAGAGGAGATATAATGGAGGGAAACCGCCAAAATATCCCTCCAAAACCACCATCACTTCACCTTAATTGTGACGAGAAGCGATATCCAACAATCGTATCTCGTTTTTGATGCTGAGAGAGAAAGTGAGGGGTATTTTCTGGTCTCTGGGTGTAAATACCGGTGAGAGAAGCTATCTTAGGGCTCGGTCTTATTATTTCTGATTTTTAAGGGGTTTAGCATATGGGCCAAAGTACCTGAGGCTGGGCCACTCTAAAAAAAAACCACTTCCCTCGCAACCCCTGAATTTTTTTCTTAGACGATTATGACATAACTCTCAAAATATTAGAAAACACCCCTTTGGCTAGGGGATATCAGAAAACCCTCTTTATGTTTAAGATTTTGTCAACCACCCCCTCCTCCCCTCCAAATCGTCATTCACCACAATTTTCAATAGAAAAAGTATCCCCTGCATAATTTTGGAATATTTAGCCGATCAGAGCAATTTTCTAATAAAATATTATACTTAAAAGGGGTTTTTTTAGCTAACCCCTAACTTTATAGTTTTCTAAAAGAAGTTTTTGGTATTAAAGTGAGATGTAAAGTACACTACAGGGTGTTTTTTTGCAAATAAATTTTAAGGTTTCAAAGTTAAAATAGAAAATTATTTGGTGGTATTTAATTTTGATATCCAAAGTTTAACAAAATTAAACTTATGTAGGGGTAAAACCATAAATCTATAATTTTTAGATAGAAAATTGAATGGCAAAATACATAGGGTGGTTTTAAAAAGTTTGAGTAATTGAGGATGATTACGTGAAATATAGCCTAATTTAGGAGTGATTCCTTGAAAAAAACATATTAAATAATTGTGGATAAATTTGTACTCATATATTTCTCCTAGAGAGAAAAGGTGTTTTTTAAAGAAAGCTATTCCATAGCTTTTTCTTAAACTATCCTATGTGGTGATAGATTCTACAATAACAACAAAGCGTTTATTCTAATTTTTTTGGGATTGGCTATATGAATTCTATTTTTTATTATGTTCTATCATTAGGTTATCTCTTTTATTAAGTTAACAATTATCAATCCTCATTAATTCCATCCTATCAAGTTCTTTTAGCTCCAAATCTAGATCTCTTTTCCCACTTAACTGTAATATTATCATTATTCCTAACTAGTGTACTAAGAGCTCTCCATTATACATAACCAACCAACTAGTTGCAAATCAAAAAAATTTTGTGGGTAGACAACAAGCATCTATTTATCTATAAATAAAAATATAATATTAGAATGCACTCAGTACGCGTTACTACCTCCATTGGAGCAAAATTGGCTTTAATAAAAGTTAAATATGCTTTTACTTTACAATGAGCTAATTTAATTTGCTACTAACTTATTTAATATTTTTAGATAGGTTGGGATGTAATTGCTAAAATTTATAAGAGACAAATGACAAATGTTACAAGGGCATATATACAATTTATAAAGTTTGAGGAGTGCAGCTGCACATCATTTAAATATGCCACTACAATCCTTCATAGTCAATTATCCCTTATTTTATGCTCAATAGGAGCAATCTCTAGTTTACTGGGGATGCATTAATTTCTCATTCTATTTTTTATTATGTACCCACAAAACCATCGTAATATTCTCATTTCTACTTCAATTAATTTTAGCACTATGATATTAAGAAAGTTCGAGTCTATTAGAATTAACTTTTGATTAAGAAAGTTTAAGTCCATTAGGAATTGTTTTTTATTAGAAAAGTTTTATTAGGAAAGTTAGAGTCCGTTAGGAATTGTTTTTCATTATGAAGTTTGATTGGGAAACTTTTCGTAGTAGTAGGAATTCTCTTCAGGCTATACATATGGCCATAACTAGCCAGGATTTTTTTCATATTTTTTTTGAAGAAAATATTATAGAAGAAATTGATCTTAATATTATTAATTTTTATTGGATTTCAAGGATTCGGTCTTGTATTTCTTAGGCTATTAGGTCACTTTGTCGATGATTTGATAGAGGTTTCGCATACACTTTGTTGAAGTGTGTTGAACTAAATTAGGATTCTTATAAATTTTTGTTGCTTCTATTAGGAGGAGTGCTTACGTCGGGAACAAATTTCTTTGTGGCTTCCATTAAAACGTTTTAACAAAAACAATTGAATGAGGTGCATGTGTAAATTTCTCTCTTTACAAAGAAACAAAATTCGTGCTCCCGTGAAACACATGCAAAAACTCCTACGTAGTAGATTCTGCTTGTGTGGGATCTTTGCCTGTGCTGGGGATGCGTAATCCGTGGACCACCAAATCAACGTTCCAAGCCGGAAACAAAGAAGGTTAAAAGTTGATGTTTCGACATGGAAACAAGAACTAAAGTGAATATCTTAGAAAAGTAAGAAGAACACTCTTATCGAGATGAAATCTAAATTTAAACTCGAGGAAACACTAGAAAGCTTTGAGGATGCTTGAAAGTGGATGAATAACTCTCTCTTGCTCTCAAAGTTCGCCAAATGTTTGTCTCTGCTTCCAGATTATCATCCCTCCCTTAGTACCCCGTGCACAAGTGTGCCAAGGGGGTATTTATAGCCTTTGAAAGCCGTAACCATAAAAAAGAAGTTGAAATAACTGATGATCACTGCCTCCTTTGGGCGAGATAGTGCTTACTGTCTCGGCTAAAGGAGACAGTTCCAGCCAGTTTGTAACCGCCATCCAACCACTTAAAGTGCATTAAATGCCATGTTTTTCAAGGGTAGTAGGTGTATTTCATGGCTATAACCATCCATGAACATTAATGAACATTTCCTAGTAGTTATGAAGTCACGTGGACCTTGCAAAAAGTCACAAAATCATTAGAAAATACGAGAGGCTGTCTCGTAGTTAGGAAGATAGCTCTTACTGTATCGCGTATCCAAGACAACCTACACTGTCTCAGAAACACTAGACAGTGGACTGTCTCACCAACTGTGAGACAGCTCCCGTGTCCTTTTGAGTTGTCATTTTGCATTCTTCTTTGCTTCCTTTTGCTTTAGCTACTCTTCTTTGACTTATATGATGACATTCTTCATCCTCTCTCAGTCTTGAGCTGTGTTTGGGATCTATAGGCAATTTTTGACGCCTATATATACCCCCTCCAAAGTTTTCAGCCTTAGTATTTTATCAAGGAGTATGAAATACTTTAGACAAGATGAACCCTGCTTCTGTCCAATGTTAGACTACGTAGAAGGACTCGTAAGTAGCTTCAGTTTCTTGACTTTATTAGTTTTTGGCTTCCTCAGTATTTTATCGAGGAGTCTGAAATACTTCTGGTACTGTGACATCGCTGACCATTGTTGAAATCTAGAACTAAAGTTGATATGTTAACTTTTGAGAAGTTGAATTATCTTGTGATGTTGAGTTACACTGAACTGATCATCTTTGTCATGAGCTTGTAGCTTGATTACAGTTGAACTTCTAGGGGTAATTTTGGAGTAGAGCCATCATGAACCAAATCTTGGTGTAATTGCTGGTGTATTGTTGGACGTTGACTTCTATTAGTTGGTGTAAACATAGTTTATACTCGTACGTAACTGGAGTCTATATAGTTTAAGCTCTTAAGATATTAGAGCATGAAGTAGTAGTTTACACTCATATACTCATCAGAGTAGGGAGCAATGTAACCTCGTATACCAGTCGGAGGTAGTAAATATACCAAAAACGCATACCGGATACACGTATAGTCGACCCTTTATGCGAGACAGTCTTTTCTAGTCTCACATGAGCGAGATAGGATCCACTGTCTCGCGTGAGCAAAACAGGATCGACTGTCTCGCGAGACGTCGGGTCTGGGCTTTCTTAAGTCCAAATCTTCGTTGTTTTGGGCTATGTTTGCCCCTCATTTAAGTTCGAAATCCTTGCATGAACCCTATAAAAGAGTTCTCAAATCTTCTTCTCCCCTTTAGCCTCCAATCTTATTAAAAAAAATGAGTTTTCATCTAGGGTTTCGGATACTTTTTGTCGGTTCGATCTCTTTCCTTGCTTCTTTCTTCACCGAGGCTTGGTTTCCTTTGATCCTTGGTAAAAACCGAACCCATAGCTTGAATTTTGGATTGTTTCTTGAGTTTTGTTTGATTTTAACCATGAAACCCTAACTTTTTTTCTAGGATTTTCGGTCAAGATCCACTTTTCCACTATGTCTCCCAAGAGATTGAGGGTTCCCAAGGGTAGATCTACTACTCAATCATCTGAGAGAGAGGAGGCCACTGCTTCATCCTTTGGAGGTGAGCTTTTACACTTTTGTCAATTCAAAAGTTAGGATTTTGAATATGTATCCTCGTTTGTTCTCCTTCGCGATGTATTCATGAAGAGTCGGTATCCTCCTATGCAGGGATCAACGCTTAATAGGTGTGTTTTGCTTAGCCAAAACACTTTCAAATGAAAAGAAGATAGTTTTACACTGTCTCGTATCTTACAAGGTAGGATACATTGCCTCATAGTTTTCGAGACAGTGTATACTTTCTCGCATGTGCAAGATAGTTGTAGCTGTCTCAGAAGCTACGAAATAGTACCCTTGTATTGTACGTGTTATGAAATAAGTTTTAACTTCTTCTTTTGCCTTAGAATCATTCTTCAACTATGTTTGACAAACCCCCTTTTGTTCGTCACAGTTGATTTTTTGCCAACGACGTTTTCTCCACGGGCAGTGAGTGGTCAGAGTGGTGTCGCATATGCCTCCTCTGACTAGATGCCCCTTATCGATGAGGCTCCTCAATTTGATATAAATGGGCCAGAGGCTATCCCTAAGCTTGTGCGAGAGGGAAGTCGTCGTACACTATGGCGGCTGATCACAGATGCACCACTGACAAAGGACCCGGATACCATTCAACCTCTAAGGAAGCCTAACTATATGTTCGACGACTTCGTTGAGGATCCCCATGTTCTTACTTGTGGTGTGGAGTAGGGGTTGAACGAGTACGATAGGGCCTTTAGGTTTCTTCCACCGATCTCTCGTCATTACTCTTTGATTCACTTGAGTAAGTTGGCCGTGACATAGGAGATGTCTTGGCGTTTAACTAAGGATCAGGAGCGGGTGCACTACGGGTTCATTAGCCAGAGCAAGACTTTGGGCTCTAGTGATCGAGCCTCCATTCGTGAACTTCATCCCGGTGTGTTTGGACAAGATGAAGTGCCACAGAACGAGCTGATGATAAAGGCTCATGAACTACCTTGCAAGGTTAGGTAGAGAGCTGCATATCAAGATCTTCAGGTGTTATGGTTAGGTTCATTCGTCCGTTGATAAATGGTGGATGAGGATGACAAGTTACGTGCTCGGGCGATGGGGCAATGAGTTGACTGAGAAGGGGTTATATATCCCCATCCGTGCCAGCATGTATTGCCTCCCTATTAGTGTGAATCATTTCTTAGTGCTGCTTGAGCTCTATAATCCGGCCACCAATACTTTCCTCACTAAGAATGGAGAAATAGGCCTACCCCTTCATGAGATGATGAAAGTCTCCGAATTGTCAATAGGGGATATACCCTATCAGGAGTACTTCCCCACCACCCACCAATTGAATCAAATGAAGATGGATGGTTCTGCTAGATATAACATCTTATGGGAGCTCACTTGTCATTATCAAACTACGATGGCAGACATAGATGTGAAGGCCAAGAAGAAATTTCCTCAAATAATCTTTAAGCAATTCGCTAACTATCTTTTCAAACATCTTGAAGATCATTCCGGCAATGAGGACTGCGAGTTGCCTCCTTTGACCCCTTCAGAGATCAATAGGCTGATAGTGAAAATCAATGCTCAGTCCTACACCACCCACTCAGGTGAAGGCAAGTTTCCAAGAGCAACCAAGTTCGAGACCTTCTTATGGCATGCGCAGAGGCAGATCCAGCCGGCAACTCTCTTGGAGGGGTACTTATCTATTTTGCTGAAGAAGTGCATGGTGTCATACCAACTCTCTGACGCACTGCCAATTGAAGTCTTGTTCCCGGCGGTCGAGCTAGCTGTTGGATGTAAACTTTCTTTACTTCCCGCAATGATCGCCGACATTTACCACGGATTGAGGCATTTGGTCACCGACTTTACACAGGAAGGCAGTAAGCCTTCAAGTGACATCCCCACTTCTAAGATTGAGCTTCCGTATACCTATTTGATGGCGTAGCTCATCCTCCACTGACCTAATTTGATGATGGTGCCCAGAGTTGTAGATTCGGACGTTCCTTTGTTATGAACCATGGAGGAGTGCAAGTGGGAAGCCTGTTAGTGGCATGAAGTGGCCCGATAGTTCCGTGTCCATAAATATTGGGAATTCTTCAAGTGTTTTCCCTAGTTCTCTGACCACTACAACAAGCTGCTGGTTGATGAGAAAGAGCCTAGGAAGAAAATAATTATTCTAGATGTGGGCTGCTTCCATTAGTCAATGAACATCTGCCCCGTCTATCTTATCTTCCGGGTGAAGAATACTTGCAGCCTCAAGTCTTATTTCCCTATTGGTTTGTCCAACAATTTGGTTATGATCAACTATATATTGGGAACCTGAACAGGAGATTGAAGGTTCACGGGGGCCTCATTGATGGAGCTCGAGCATGGTTCTAGAGCATTATGGGTTGTACGGGTGCGAAATTCAATCTCCCTGCTGCAGAGCCTCAAATGCAAATGACTTTCTTATGTTGCAAGTGACTTATCGCCACCAACGCACCCACCAAAATGAAGAGGATTTTAGAGTTGGAGGTTGAGTTAGCCTCAAAGCTTGCCACCGAGGCCGTTCGAGCAGCTGTATCTTCTCAGAAGGGGAAGAAACCCGCTGAGTCTGAGGAGAGAGAAGAAGAACCTTTCAAGGACATAGATTGGCCATCTAAGGAAGAGGCTGAGGTCGGAGGTGAAGGCACAAAGGTAGTGGGTGATGACGAGGAAGTTGCAGTAGGCCTCCCTGCTTCTTTCTTTTCAAGAGAAAGTGGTGTGAGCTCACCCGTCTATCATAGGACACATCATTGTGACCAGCCTAAGTTGCTAGAAGCTCCAAAAAAGCCAAGGCAGAAGGTTATTCTGACATATCCCCATCGCATGATAGTGGATATTCTAAGTGGGGATGATGAAGAAGATGTTGAGCCCGCTGAAGCTAAGCTTATCCACAGAACGAGATCTCGACCTTCAACTCAGGTCGAAGCTCAAGTTCAAGCTCAAACTCATGTCCCCCCAAGGCTGAGCTACGCAATAAAATTTGACAGGAAGGACCTATCTCTTCTGAAGAGCCTCAATCTATGAAAAGAATTAAGAAAGTTGTGCATAGGTCTTGCACTCCACTGCTCACATTTGAAGAGGAGCCGATTAACGATATTCCCGCTGAGGAGGGAGGTAATATTTCACCCTTAAATCACTTTTAACACTCAATTTCCTAGTTCGCTAAACATATCCTTTATTTTTCATTCATAGGGGATCACGAAAAAGGTGAGATCCTATACGAAGCCACTTCCCCCAGGCTTATTCATTCCGAGGAGCCAGGCTTCACTCAGCAAATGCACGAGGCTATGAGTGAAGAGCCCGCGGGTACTGCATTTGCTCCTACAATCTCCAGCCTAGGTATATCTAGTATAAATACTATCTTATTTCCGTGGCAGTTCAGGGAGTTGAATGATTCAGAATTTGTGCCTCCTCTAAACATTTCTGTGCTTCGTGCTCTTTTAGAAAAATTGAAGGAAGTGAGCATAGGTGCTAGAGTTGTGGAACATGTCGAAGCAGCTGGAGGTAAAGTTGATTCCTACTTGACTTGGATTCCCACTTTCTCCTTTTGTACCCAAAATTCAAATTTTTCTATTGATGTTATCATGGAAGAATCAGCTAAGGAGGAAGCTGTTCATGATGCTGATGTCGGGGATTTTGATGAATGTGACCTCGATCAGATGATAAGCCTCTTTGAAGCTGATCACAAATTGATTTCCGCTATTCTATCAAAACCGGGCCAAGGTGAGGCTACAGGACAAACCGCTGAAGTTGGTTCATCTATAGGTATGCATCTTACTCCAAAGTTGCTTTTACTCAGTCGTTAATTTTGAGTAATCATACGAGAGTTTTGATTGTAGGACCAGCCCCTAGTGCTGATACGACTACAATCTTAGAGGCTATAGAACAACCCCAAGACCTTAGTAGCTAGAGTTCAAGGCAAGAAGCTATTGATATCCAACCATCTTCTCTTCAACTTGAAGCTGTTGTCCCCTTGGACCCAATGATTATTGTAGGTTGTCTAAAAATTACTGCAGATAGCTGATCCCCATCAAACACCGATGATGAAAGTTATAATCTGACAACTTCTAGAAGACTACAATTTAAAAACTTTTACGTAGATCTATGAAAGCTTTAATTCAATAGCCTTCACAATCAACATCGGGAGATACAATCTGATAACTCTTATATTTTCAAGGATCCAAGAGAAAGGTTACAAGATGACGATCTTTGCAATGCTTTAGCAAAAGAGACTGGAAATTGACGGTCTCTTCAAATCAAAACACAGATATCTCTCAAATCTTAAAGAATTTGACGAAATGGACGGGAGAAAACCTAACCCTTTGGGTGGGTTTGGTCGGCTCTGTCTCATCGAGATAGTCGATTTTCATATATAATTCATCCAATTCTGACTTACGGTTTGAAAGTTATGACCTGTTCTTCATAGCAAGTTATGTTCTGAAGTCCGTCTGCATGACTGGGCTTCGCATGAACATTGGACTTTGTCTGAAGCTCGCCAAGCTAGCCTGAGGCTCACCTCTATGTTCCAAATTCAAGACGCAAAGTTCATCTCTTCATCCCAACAACAAAATGTGGAGGTCATTCCCGCATTCCAGACTCAAAACACAGAGCTCATTGCTACGTTTTTAGCCCAAAACACAGAGTTCATCGCTACATTCTAGATCCAAATGTAGAGCTTATTGCTGCATTTTTATCCAAAACACAGGGTTCATCACTGCGTTCTAGATCTAAACGCAGCTTTCATTACTGTGTTTTTAGCTCCAAACGCATGGTTCATCGCTGCGTTCCAGATCCAAACGTAGCTTTCATTGCTACGTTTTAAGCCCAAATTGGATTGTTCATCGCTGCGTTCCAGCTCCAAACGCAGCTTTCATTACTGTGTTTTCAGCCTAAAACACAGAACCCAACTCTACATCCCAGGATCAAGACGTAGAGTTCATTCCAGAATATGAATTATGCATTTGACTGGTTCAAACAGAACCTGAACGGTTTCAAAACCGTTTTCCCACTTAATGGGGGTAGTTACACCCTACAAACCCTCATTAAGAATAGATTTAAGGGGGCGGTTACACCCCATAAACCCTCATTAAAGAGCAAATTAAGAGTTCAGTTACATCCCTTAATCTCCTATAAATAGCTAAAATTTTTAATCTCCTATAAATAGCTAAAATTTTAGCTTAATTAAGGACCGGTTCTTTAGAGGAGAATTTCCTGGAGAACTGAGATCGACAATTATCTCTTGGAGCATCTTCGGATCTTGGAGGGCCTGGAGCATCATCAAGAGCCATTCTGGGAGCTTTTATTGGCTTGTGGATTATTTTCGGTCTAATTAGAAAGGATTAATTTCCTTTTCTTAGATCAACTCTTTCATAAAGTTTTAAACTCGCACTGAGTTCTTAAACTCGTTAAGAGTTTTTCTTAAACTTGCTATGTAAGTTGTCCTCAACATTAAGTCAAGAGGAAAACACCGTGTTCTAATAAGGTGAAGCGTTTGAATTGTCAACGGAAAGCAAACTCGACACGAACATCGTGGGAGGCATGCCATCGACACCAAGAAGAACCCAGATTAAACAAAGGAAAGGGTCTCCATCAATCCTTTCTCTCTTTTGTAAATCGAGAAACCGATCGAGAAGATTGTAATTTCTTTTTCTAAGCTAGTTAGAGAGAGAGATTGCATTGAAAGAATTATAATTAATTCTTTTTCTAAGTCTGTTAGAGGGAAAAATACAAATTCAATTCTCCATTTTCTTCTTTTAATTTTCCCACCAAACAATTATGGAGGCTTCAGCTGAGATTAAGAATAGCCCCACTGCTCAAGCTACAAGACCAACTGATGAGGCTGGCGCATCTGTAACAGTTATATCTGAACGAATTCCAGCCACTTGTGAAGCTGAGTTAGCGAGGTTGGGACAAGAACACTAAGCTGAAGGATCTTCTGCTAGCATCGGTATGTTTTTTTATAATTGCTTTAAGGTTCTAAATATTAAAAGTGCTCCTAACAACTTTTGAAGTGTTTGCTTCTTCTCCTTATTTTACTGCATACCCTTCTCATCTTTGTATAATACCATCAAGGAGTTGATGTCAGATGACGATCCATATAGGGCCGTAATCTGTACGGAGCTGTACAGTTTTACTTCCTTCTTAAACATGATGATTGACAAGAACCTTCACAAGGGGTTGTCCTTTGACCATTTCAGGCGATCTCTTGACTGTCAGGTGATAGAATTTAGAGAAAAAGGATACACAGATCTAGTCAATTACATCATCGCAGACTAGGCTTAATTAGAGCAGGAACTCCAAGAACTGAAGGAAGTTCAGAATACTGGTGCCTCCTCATATGTAGTTGCTTATATGAAATCAAGGCTGAAAGCATATCATGACACACGAGCATCTGTTGGGCTTGAGCTCCAAAAATAATAGGGTCGTGTAATGCAGATTGAAGTAGTTCTTTCCAAGAAGGTGAAAACCAAGGTTGACTTACTTCAATCTCTAGCATCAAGCCGTGAGGAAATAGACAGCCTTGAAAGAGCTCTTGAATATGCTAAGGATGCTCATACCATCCTAGAAAATGAATTGACTGGCATGGAGAGAGCCCAAGTGCAAACGCTCAAGAAGTTGAAGCCTAAGAAAGAAAAGTTAGACAAAATGAAGAATGAGGTTGTAAAGGAATTGACCACCACCGAGGACTCTTTTAAAGACGATCTGAAAGTGGACCTTGAACAAGCCTACGCGGAGAAGCTTTCAAGACTGGAAGAGCAGATCCGCTGCCGCAAACTATTTGTAGAGTGACAACACCACTTTTGTATCTTCTTGATTTCATATGAATAAAATGAATTTTTTGATCGCCGTACTTCTATTATGATTACTCATTCTGTTTAGAATAAATAAGCATAATATTTTTAGGATTTTTGACAAACCTTTAGTCATTAACGGATTTGATAAGCCTTTAACGACTATCATTTCAGTCGAACTAGTATGCGGATTGTTTAAGTCCGTTCTACTTGTAACGTTATGCTAAAAGAATAAAATATCTTAGATTTAATACTACAATCTTGAATATATAGGCTTCGTCATTCTAACGAAAATAGACTATCCGGCAACGTGTATTAGATGTAGGCTTATCTCTAATAAGGGATCGAGATAAAGCCTCCTATGCATGAAAGACATAGATTAAAATGCTACGTGTTGAATACATAGACTTCAGCATTATTATGGGAATAAACTACTCGGCAACGTGTGTTAGACGGGAACTTATCTCTAATAAGGGATTAAGATAAAGTCCCTTATGCATGATAGGCATAGATTTAGGTGCTACGATATTAAATACGCAGACTTTGTAATTCTTACGGGATTAGACTACCTAGCTACATGTGTTAGATGTAGACTTATCTCTAATAAGCAATCGAGATAAAGTTCTCTATGCATGATAGACATAGATTTAGGTGCTACAATATTAAATATATAGACTTTATCATTCTTACTGGAATAGTCTACCCGACTACATGTATTAGATGTAGACTTATCTTTAATAAGGTATCAAGATAAAGTCTCCTATGCATGATAGACATAGATTTAGGTGTTACGATATTGAATATGTAGACTTCGTCATTCTTACAGGAACTTTCCAGTTACATGTATTAGATATAGACTTATCTCTAATAAGGAATCGAGATAAAGTCCCCAATCATGATATGCATAGCTTTAGGTGTCGCTAAGTGAGTAATGACATCTGGCTACACGTGTAGACTTTTTGTGTCTTCTCTTGGGGCAAAGATAAAACCTATTGTGTCTCCTCTTGGGGTAGAGACGAACCTTGTACTGAAGAGAAAGAAGGTATATTTTTATCTTTCACTTCAAAAGGGACTCCTCGTTCACGTGAACTTAGAGTCAAAGGATCCTGGATGCACATGCATCAGAGAATCTGGAAAGAAACTCAAAGTGGGATCTCCATTTTGAGAATTTTGAAAGGAAACTCAGAATGGGATCTCCACTCCGAGGATTAAATTTGAGTCATGCCACGTGGTATTAACTCAGAAAAGACCTTTTAACTCACGTGAGCAAAAATGTAGAATTTGGATAACCCTAAATTGTCTAAAGTTTTGATTACCTAATTTGAGTGTACCTCTTGTTCATGGAAGGAATCGAGAAGAGATTTTAGTTTTGGCCCTAACTGTCTGAAGGTTTGACTAAGTGAGGGTGAAGGTAGTAGAAACGATGGGCACAGTTCTGACTACTATGGTTTCCTTGAAAATAAGGACAAAGTGGGAGTTTTGGTGTCAATTTCTTGATGGTATTTTCTTGCAAAAACTTGACACGCAGGGGTTTGATAATTGCCATGGATCAGTAATAAAAAGCAAATCAAAATATCAAATACTATGTTAGGCCTTCAACAGTGGGAGTGTTAAATGCCTAGACACAATGGGAGTATGTATGGGTTTAACAATGGAAGCGGGAAAGAATGTATTTTCTTATCTCTCACTTTCTATATGGCTAGTGATGGTGATTTGGTGGACCCACCATCAATCGATTAATCAGTGAGAGATTTTGAAGTGGAAGACTATAAATTGTCGAACGTTCAACAATTATACAGTGGTAGTTTTTCTGAGAAAATTTGATTGGATATGATCATCAGATTTTAGTGCGAGAATGGTCCAATAATCACAGTGGGAGGGTTGACAAAGTAACCCTCGCCATTGGAAATAACGGAGGATCGAAAATGAAGGAAATAAGGTATTTTGTTATCTTTCACCTCAAAAGAAGATTCTTGTCCTTAATAAAATGTTGATGACCAAGATGGATGTGAAAAGATTCAGATATTTGTTCCAATTGGATTAAAGCCAATGAAATATGCTTCATTTCTAAGGAACTTGGGGCCATAGTGGGGGAATTTTAATTATCTTAATAATGATTAAGAAAAACTATTCAAATGGTTGAATTCCATCTTAAATAGTTTTGATGTCGGGTTATCCTTAAGAATACTATGTGTAGTATTCTCTAGAAACTTCTCGTTGGTAGGCAACGCTACCATTATATACATGAACATGTACAATACATACAATAATTCCAATTGTGTGCATCAAACATGTTATCCAGAATGCACTAAGGATAGTACTTTTTTAAAAACATACAATAATATCTCGTTTAAGTAGACTATCTCTACTACAAATGGTTCTTCCCATTTGGGCTGGAACTTACCTTTCTTTTTTGAATTGAGTATCATTAGTCGCCGAATGGCAAGTACAAAGTCTTTCTCTTTAAAGACCCGCTGTCGGACCTTTTTGTCGAAGGCTCTGGAGATTCTAGCTTGGTATAGCTCAATTTGTTGTTGAGCTTCCAAGTATTTCTCAACTAACATCTCAAGTTCTTCAAGATGTTTTTGATGTTGTTCTTCCATTGTCATCCCTATTGCAAGAGCAATGTGAAGGGATGGAATTTGGATTTCTAAGGGAAGGAGAGCCTCACACCCATACACTAGAGAATATGCGGTTGCTACTGTAGGTGTGCGGACCGTGGTGGGATAGGCCCAGAGAGCCTCACCAAGTTTATCATCCTAATATCGCTTGTTGGTTCTTACAAGCTTTGTCAAGATCTTGATGATAGTCTTGTTGAAGGCTTCAGCTAAACCATTTATAGTGGGATTGTAGGCTGTCGACAAAACGTCTAGAATTCTAAACTTTCTATAGAATTTGACAAATGAGTTGCTAACAAACCGAGGGCTGTTGTTATGCATGATTCATCTTAGAACACCATATTGGTAGATAATATGGTGTTTGATGAATTTAATGATGCCGCTCGTCTTTACTTCTTTGAGTGGAATCGCTTCAGCCCACTTAGAGAAGTAATCAGTGATTGCCAAGATAAAGCGGTCACCTTTGGCTGATGATGGAAAAATAGGACCAACAACATCTATTACCCAGGTCTTGAATGGCCATGATGTGGCCGAAGGGTGTAGATGCTCCGGTGGTTAATGCATGTTGTTGGCATGTATCTGACATGCATGGTACCATCGAGCATATGTGACTACGTTCTTGACCATAGTCAGCCAATAATATCTTATTCTTCTAAGGCAATCATATAATTTGGGACCTGGTTGGTGTGCACCACAAGTTCCATTGTGCGCTTCCTTGAGAACCTCTTCTGCCTCTTTGGTGGAAAGGCATCAGAGTAATAAGCCGTCATGTGTGTGGCGATAGAGCATTTGTGTTGCTACATTGTAATAAAACCTTGGCGCCCTTTGTCGGACTGAGTCCCTTTCCTTTATATATTCCTTCAAGATACTGTGTAAGACATAATCAATAATGGGGAACACCAATCTCGAGGTTTGAGTTTGATTCTGGTTGTGTGCACTTCTTTGATGTCTATAGCACATTCTGGTATGAAGAGTTGATGAGTCTTCACAGTAACCAGCTATTCGATTTCAGAAGGCTGTGTCAAAGAGTCTGTCAGTGTCGCCAATGTATCTGCATAAGCATTTTGTAGGTGAGGGATGTACTCAATGAAGAAGTCTTCAAAGGATCCCGCCATCTCAATAGTCATTTTATGATATGGTATCAGGTCTTAGTTCCTGACTTTGTATTCTCCTTGAATCTGGTTGATTATTAGTTGAGAATCACTAAAAGCTTCAAGGTTCTCCATCCCTATCTCTTTGGCAAAACTGAGTCCAATGAGGAGCACATTACATTCAGCCATGTTGTTGGAGCATGGCCAAATTAGTGAATAGGTTCGGGGTATCACATGTTTCTCTAGGGAAACTAGGACAATCCCCACTCCTGAAGAAATCTTAGAGCATCTAGGAGTGCTTGCTACATGAGTTGCTCGGGAAGCACTATCGAAATACAACTACTACACCTGTTGGCGAGAGGTGGTATTGATCTTATAGGTTTCATCCAAAAAATCCTCATATAGTTCGGCTTTATCCTTCATAGGATGAACCGTTGGAAGATCACAAATTGTCTGCCCTTTGACCGACTTCTGTTATTTAAAGTGGATGTCATACTACGACAGAAGCAAAGCCCATCTCTCTAATTACCAATTCATAGAGGCAATTGCGTCATGAATACTCAAATGGATTAACGTTGGAAATGGCGTAGATCATCTATCTAACCAAATAGTGTTACATCTTTTAAATTGCAAACACCAGAGCGAGGCACTCCTTCTCAATCGTTAGATATCAAGATTCGGCACCTACCAATGTCCTACTCAAATAATAAACCACCTGCTCGTGTCCGTTGTCATCGTCTTGTGCTAGTAAAGCACTTAACGAGTGGTTCATTGCCTTGACACAAATCAGGAACGGTTTCCCTAACTTTGGTGCAACGAGAACATGAGGATTTAACAGGTATGCCTTGATATTTTCAAATACTTTCTGGCAAGCATCATCTCAAACAAATGACACACCTTTCTTGGTGAGTTTAGAAAATGGGTAGCACTTTCCTGCGAGGTATGAGATGAACTGACGGATGTCGGTCAGTCGTCCTTGTAACCCTCTGAGTTCCTTGAGATTTCTCAGAGGTTGCAATTCATGGATCACCTTCACTTTATCAGAATCAAAGTGGATGCCTTTCGTGGTGATGACGAATTTGAGGAACTTGCCACTAAACATTCCTAGGAAAGACTTGGTAGGATTCATCTTTAATTGGTGACTCCACATGAGATCAAACATTATCTTCAAGTCCTTACTATGGTCGCCCTTGCTGCGACTTTTAATGACCAAATCATCAATGTAGCAATCGACGGTTATCCAAAGATGCTCTTGGAAATTTTTTTTCATGGCTCGTTGATATATAGCACCCACTTTTAAGACCGAAAGACATGACTGTGTAGCAGAAGATACTAAGCGGTGTGCTAAATGAGATGTGATTTTCGTCTTCAGGATACCTTTTAATTTGGTTGTATCCTGAGAATCCATCCATGAAAGACATCCTATCAAATCCACACGTGTTGTCAATGATGACATCCGTGATAGGAAGAGAGAAATTATCTTTTGGGCAAGCAACATTCAGATCTCTAAAGTCGATGCAGATTCTGATCTTCCTATTCTTTTTAAGAACTGAGATAATATTCGCCACCTAATCCAGATGTTGTTCTTCTCTGATGAAGCCCGAGTCAATCAACTTTTGACTTCAGCTTCAATTGACTCCATGATCTGCGGATGATACCGTCTTTATTATTGCTTGATAGGTTTAGTATCCTATTTGATATTGAGTCGATGCATAGCCATATTTAGATCAAGTCTTGACATGTCTTCATAATTCCATGCAAAGACATCATGATACTCTCTGATGAGAGCAATCGGTTCCTCCTTTTCTTCTGGTAGAAGACTATCGCTGATGAATATAGGCTTCGGATTTGCTTCGTTGCCCATATTTACTTGAGGCACCTTGTCCTCAGTAGGAGGTTCCCTTTGCTTGAATCTATCACCATACTGTATGTTCAAGTGATGCATCCAAGGATCTTCCCAGGTCGGCAATTGATCATATTCCTCTACTATTATAGGATCAATAGTGACCATGTTTGACATCAGGTCTTTGAACATTTGCTCCAAGGATGATCATATTCCCTTTGCTTAAATACTTGGTTATTAACCTACCAGCAACATTCATTGGAGAACAAAGAAATATAGCCTAGGCCCCTCTTATGCTTGTAGTAATTGCCAGGCTTTCCCTTTGGTACATAGGAAGGGCGGGGTTGAACCCGAGTACCTCGACCAAAACGAAGACCTTCTCCGAGTGTGAGATTGTATCCCCACTTCTTCATACAGTTATGTGCTTGCGGGCTATATTTGAGGAAGTGTCGGCCAGGTCCTTCATCGTCATCGTTGTTCTCCAAAAAGGGATTCACCAGCGAAAATGATTCTCCTTTTCCAAAGACTATTTCCTTTCCACCCCCTACATTTGCAGGTAGGATAAAAGTTGTCCCGGATGAGTCTTAGACATACTTCTTCCTCATGCAAGACGATTGAAGCGGCATATGTATGTCAGCATTTCTATACAATCCCTACATTACATCATCAATAAAAGGCACATACTCTAAATCGTCATTGATTGCATAATTATAATCGGCAAGTTACCAGGTATAACTCCCATCTGACGATTCACCACCATTAAGATTGATGACAAAGGGTTCCATGTCATTAAATACAAGATCTTCATTGTATTCGAGTCCGTCTTTCGTATCAGCTTCTTCTCTGCTATCCAGACCCTAGGCTGATGGTTCAGTATTGGATTCAGTACCATATAAGAGGGAATCAGTAAAATAATTTCCAACCCCTTAAATGGTTGCTTATCTGAGACCCTGGTCTTAACTTCATTATTAGTATCCACATACTTTAAACATTGATGGAGTGTGGAAGGAACTATAACGTTGCTATGAATCCAGGGTCGGCCCAATAGTAAGTTATAGGAGGTCTCTACATCAATCATGTAGCACATGACCTCAGACTTCAAAAAATCTCCAAGTTGGTACTTCACTCGGATTTTACCCAATGGTCTAGACTCACTGGTGTTAAATCCTTAAATAACAGTGCCTGTAGAAGCTAATTTGCTAGCAGGAATTTTGAGATGATACATCAATCGGAGTGGTATGATACTAACTACAGAACCCAGATCAATTTGGATCCAGTTGATAATAGTCGAGCTAATGTACCCGGTGAAATATAGAGGCCTTTCATGCTTTGAGTTCCTCACTTGCATGTCCTCCCGAGTAAAGGTGATGTAAAGGAACTGTTTGGCCGCCAGATTATAGTGTTGAACTAACAGTTCAGATTCCTCAGGGGCTAGCTTGATCCGAGTAAGAAAAACATCGGAATCAACCAAAGCTTCCTGTAGAGCTTCCCTGGTGTCTTTGGATAGGCACAACAACTCGTAAAGGGTAATCCTTGCTGGGATGTTAGACAGTTATGCCATAACATTAAAGCGATATGGAGCGTTTGAACTCTCTAGTTTGTCTCTCCTAATCGGTCGATTGAATCAAGACTACTTCGGATTCTGCCCCTCTTTGTTCTTGGGTTCCTTCTCCTTTTGCTTTGCCTTATCTTCCTTCATCTTAGTAGTTGGTTGTTGCTATGGTTTCTCAGAAGGATTAGGAGGAATTGAAATTATCCCCAGTTCGGCCAATGTCTTCGTATTCTGGTAGAAAACCTCTACGTACTTGTACCGATATTTGTTCCCACTTCTGGTGGCGAAAGCAGGTTCTCCATCTGCTACCAGAACTTTGTGCTCATCTTTAGAGAGTGAAAGGGTTGGGATACCCTCATCATCTTTCACTGGCACTACTGAGGTAGGGCAACAAGACTTGCCCTTGCTCTTGGACTTTTTTGTTGGAGGAGGATCATGTCCACTGTTTATCATAGAGGAGATCAGGATGGACCCATAAAACTTCTCCATTAGAGGCTGTATGTGGTACAAGCCCCTTCTGACATTGCTCATGTAGGTTTTCATTGATAGTTTTCATCTCCACCTTCGAAACGAGTTCTGGTTGGAACCACGACAAGGGTATGGATCCGAAGCTGATAGAGACCGCGTCGGCTCCCACCTTCTTTTGTTTTGGTGGTTTTTCTATTATAATGCCGCCATCTAACAAGTCTTGGATTCTACCTTTAAGGACAAAACAAGCCTTGGTGGGATGGTTGATCCTTCTGTGATATGCACAGTATTTCAGATCCGAAGTCTTTTTAGCTTCCTCCTGGTCCATGATTAGCGGCAACTTGATTTTGTTATTATCCAGGAGGTATTTGAAGATGGCTGGAACTTCATTGTCCTTAAAAGAGTACTCCTTTTGGAATGTCAGATCTAGAGTCCTCTGTTACCTCTGATATTATTGCTACGTTTGAGGTTGTAGTCGAAATGACGACTGTTGCGGCAATGGCTGCTGCAGTTATCGTTGTGACATTTGATTTGCATCAACATTAGACACTGATGCCTTTCCCCTACCACGAGGAGTGAAATTAAGCTTCAAAGAATTCAATGCTGATTTGCCTCTCTCAAGCTTCTTTCTTTTAAGGAAGCGTTCAGCCTGTTCTCCATTGATCTTCAACTCCTTCCATGTTTTGGATGACACAACACCCATGGCTTCTAGGACATCAAGGAATAGACTGTTATGGTAAGTTTGCAAGATGAACTCCTCCGTGATCGGATCCCTATAATTCTTGGCCTTTTTTCAGAAGCGTCTGAAAAAGTTGTAAACTGATTCTCCATCTTTCTACTTCTCATCCAAAATGGTCCCGAATGACACCTTAGTGTCGTCATCAAAGAAGTTGCTGAGGAACAGATTTTCTATGTCATCCCAGCTATTGATGCTCCCTGGCTTGAGACGTCAATACTAATCGAAGGTAGCCCCACGAAGGGTGCTCACGAATGACTGAGTCATCAAGGGTTCATTTCCAGAGATTATACCCAAGTGAGACTTGAAATAGATCAAATGTTGAGTTGGCGAGCCTCTCTCGTCAAATGGTGTGAAGTTGATTAAACTAAACTTCGGCGGATACAGAATAGGCTCCCACTCTCTTGGGTATGGACACAGAATGCTGGTCTTCTTTACCTCTTGAGCAGACATCAAGGCATTGACCTTATTCTCCATCTCCTTCATCTCCTTCATCATCTTCTTGTCCTCACCCTCATCTTTCTTTGGGGGACATTGAGAAGGATTAATTGAACCACCCCCAGTGTTATTAAGAGGTGCATCAGCCATAATGACTTCATCCACTTTCGGATCGCTATCAACCATAATGTTTTGAGTACGATATGTAGATTTAGCCTGCTGACTAGACTCAGATGGTTGATGCAGTTGAGTCTGTAATTCCCTTATTTGTTGTATGGGCAACTCCATCTCTGTCTTCATCTCGACTCTAATCTCTTCTCATTGTCTAGCTAAAGCGTCTTAAACATTAGATCCATTTGGTCATGAGTGATTGTGAACACTTCTCTAGCTTGCCCCATGCTAGACATTATGTCGTCAGAGGCAATTGTAGAGCAAGTGTTCTAAAGTTCATCATCTGAAGACATTCCCTCATGCATTCTCCTGTAGTCCATGTGTCTGGTGGCTCTTAATTGTAGTCGAGACATCCTTTGGGAGGTTCTTGGGTCGATCTTCCTTTTGGGGTAAAGTCAGGATCAGAGTTATTTGAATGTCACTTAGACTTTCATTTTCCTTTGCCGGCCATGTTGATGGTGACCTTTGAGAATTCTTCATCTTGGACGGCGGATATTCTCCTTTGGAAGTGTCTTTGTTTAGGTTTTTACACTTCAGTTGATGGTGTGGAAAGTCTCTGGAACACCGAGACTCTTTGAGGGATGGCTTTGGAGCAGCTACATTCTGATAGTACTGCTTTACCGAGAGCTTGTTTCTTGCATGGTCCTCTTTCGACTCTTGCTCATACCCCCAGTCTGATAGTACAACTCATCGGTATGGTGACCGAAGCACCCCATCATTTGTTGGTGTGATTTCTCAAGTATAACGTTGTCTTTTGATGGACACATCTTCTTTTGGGGGTGTAGAACTTTGTTAACGTATCAGGATGACTTATTGTTGCCTTTGAATGATCCAAGGTCACGTCAAGAGTCACACATTTATAACCACCCCCTTGCAAGTGTAGAGTCTTAACGGGCTCCTGTGTTCTAACACGGACCCCTAGGCGAGAGGTAACAAGAATTCTTCCAAAATGTGATGCCTCCTTGCCCCTCTTATGCATGATGCACGAACAAGTACATTGAGATGTCCCGATTTGTTTGGAGGTAGTAGGACCCCTTGAACAGTAGTTGGCTTGATGAGAGTGTATGTACGACCCCCAATCTATGGAGCTTCTTAGGTTTTGATCACAGGACCCGAGCGCTCCTTCACCAGTGCCTTGCCTTGATCTTCATGTAGAGGACCAAGGCGATCAGCCATAGTAATTTTGAACTTTGATAAGTCAGGATTAACCCAAGGCTTCACTGGTGGCGTAGTAAAAATAACTACGGAGGATGGACCTGGAACAATCGCTGAAGGAGGCGAAGAAGTAGCCGCGAAATTCTCCCTTTGGGCGAGACAACGGGGGCTGTCTCGGCCAAAGAACCTTAAGGTGAGACAGCAACAACTGTCTCGGCCAAAGGGGATAGATTCTGCTGTCTCTACATTTTGTTTCTGTGTAAGTTCGAACTTCGGAATCCAAACTTTACGGGACTTCGGTGGTTCTTTGGCCACCTCTTTCTTCTTCATTTCTTGCACCTTTTGCACTAGGGCACGGTCTTGCACGTCTTGTGCATGGCACTTTTGGATGCACTCCTTCTTTGTTGAAAGAGATTTTTTGACAAGAACCCATTACTCAGTTGATGGCTTGGAGGAAGTGACAGCAACTTGCCGTTGAGGTAGCTGGATTACTCGACGCTTCCTTGACTCCAAGTCCATGTAGTAGCGAACTTCATCCATTTGCTCCAAGGCCTTTGCAAGCTGATAGGCCTAGCATTGACATTGCCTATGACGAGCCCTCTTCGTCAGAGTTGTCAAACTTTTGTCGGACGACCCCATAACTGGGGAGGAGTCATTGTGAGTAGAGCTTCCGACTTTGTTGGTTACTGGAGGAGTGTTTCGAGGGGAAGCGTTAACAACTATTAGGTGAGAATCATCACCCATAGCCTTCATTTGAGTTGAAGACCGAAAAACCTTCTTCGAAGATGAAATCTTCCTCTACTTATGGGGAGAGGAAAACCTTGATGAAGATGAGGAGAGATACTCCTCGAACTTAGATTGGTCAAACTCGTATTCGATCGTTGAATCAACTGGGATCTTGATCAGCTATGAAACTCCAGTCTCAACGTCAAGACTGTTGGCTCCTACTATGGTGGCTAGCGTGCTTATGTCGGGAACAAATTTCTTTGTGGCTTCCATTAAACATTTTAACAGAAACAACTGAATGAGTTTTACACGTGTAAATTTCCTCTCTTTACAAAGAAACAAATTTCATGCTCCCCAAAAACACACATAGCAATTCCTACGTAGTAGCTTCTGCTTGTATGGGATCTTTGCCTGTGCCGGGAATGCGTAATCCGAAGACCACCGAATCAACGTTCCAAGCAAGAAACGAAAATGGTTGAAAGTTGATGTTTCGATGTGGAAACAAGAACTAAAGTGAATATATTAGCAAAGTAAGATGAACACTATTGTCGAGATCAAATCTAAGTTTGAATTTAAGGAAACACTAGAAGGCTTTGAGGATGCTTGAAAGTGGATGAATAACTCTCTCTTGCTCTCAAAGTTCGCCAAATGCTCGTCTTTGCTTCCAGATTATCGTCCCTCCCTCATTACCTCTTGCACAAGTGTGCCAAGGGAGTATTTATAGCCATTAAAAGTCGTAACCATCAAAAAGAAGTTGAAATAACTGATGATCACTACCTCCTTTAGGTGAGATAGTATTTACTGTCTCGGCTAAAGGAGGCAGTTCTAACCACTTTATAACTACCGTCCCACCACTTGAAGTGCATTAAATGCCGTGTTTTTGAGGGTAGTTAGCGTATTTCATGACTATAACCGTCCGTTAATATTAATGAATATTTCCCAGTAGTTATGGAGCCACGTGGACCCCGTAAAAAGTCATAAAACCGTCTAAAAACATGAGAGGCTGTCTCGCAATTGGTGAGACAGCTCTTATTGTCTTGCGTATCCGAGACAACCTACATTATCCCGAAAACGCGAGATTGTGGAAACTAAACGTGAGATAGTGGAGACTATCTCACCAACTGTGAGATAACTCCGTGTCCCTTTGAGTTGTCGTTTTGCGTTTTTCTTTGCTTCCTTTTGCTTTGGCTACTCTTCTTTGACTTATATGATGACGTTCTTCGTCTTTTCTTAGTCTTGAGCTATGTTTGGGACATATAGGTAATTTTTGATGCCTACAAGGAGTTCGATTGTTTGTAATGATAGAATCATATTTAATTTCAGATCCTGAATCAATCTCAAATTGCAAACTCAAAGGAGGATCAAAACATTGAAAGAGGGATTTAAAATTATAAAGCAATATTTTTAAGAGAATGGGAAGAATATGAAGTATTTATAGTAGGCGATCGAGCATTTGTCATTATCCTTGAATCAACTAAGCAATCACAATAAAGATAAAGGTGTCAAAAAACAACAATGGGGGACTCATGGGGACAAGAAGGGCTATTAAATGGTAGTGAATTGTGGATGCCTCGATGATCGAGAGCATGATGCAAGCTATGATGTAGAGTGGGAACTTATTTATAGATAGATAAAAAAGTTAAACTGTTGATCAATCACCCCGTAATGCCATAAAGAAGGCTTGCTGGGGAATAATGGTCATTCTAAACTTTTTTTCTAAACTAACAGTCAAACTGGTAGATAAAACTTCGGCGAAACAAAAGAGTCAGAGCATTACAAGATAGAATTCATGCACAAAGCATACCGGGGGATACAAAAGTGACCAATGAAAGTGTTTATACGATACTACTAACCCCGCATAAGTGACAAAAGCTACAAGAGTTGTTGTGAAAGGATGCTACATTGCTATCCGTTCGGCGCCTATATACTAAAAAGTTGCTAGAATAGCTACCATAAACTTGGTGGCACATAAACAAACTAAAACTACAGATTTAGGGTGTTCTCTATAAATAGAGGCACTTAGCCCACATCCAAAGGGCTCTAAGGCCCCAAACTTTTACCAAAGCCACCTATCTCCTATCTAAGCCTTCTTGCCTGAGATTGAGATCTCCTTTTGTGCCAGTGTGGTAGCTCCTCCTCTAAAGATCTCCTTAGGTTCTCTTTTGTCCTTTGAGTAACATACTCCCTCTTCATTGGAGCATGCTCATCAGCTTATCACCTCTCCATTGAGGTCTACTCATTAGGGTATATATCATCAGAGAGATACTACTACACCCCCAGGATTTCTCATCCTCCCATAGGGTTCTACAATATACACAAAAGTGGTCACTCATAGTTATTGATAACACATTTGTATATAATGTAGCACTCAATATTATGAAAGATAGTGAGGATATTGAACCAAAATCTATTGAAGAATATCAATGTAAAAATATTTGGTCAAAACGGAAAGACACAGTTTAAATAGAATTAAATTAACTTGCAAAACGTGAGGTCTTTACACCGTTAATTTGTACATCTGAAGATGTAAAACCAATAGGGTACAAATGTTTATTTTTGCTAAAATGAAATGAAGAAAATGAAGTCATAAGAATATAAAGCATGACCTTTAGAGCTCTGGAAGAGCTTTCTAAGTTGGTGTTATGCATCCTGTAATTCCTCCTAGATTAAAAGTTTGACTTTCAAAAATCGTGCTACTCATTCCATGCTCATTTATGCGCCCGACCTGACTTGTTGAACTCCTAAAACTCAAGTCCATTCAAAGGGTCATCTAAAGCCTGCTCTAGTGCATCCATCCAAAGCTAAGTTGAGGGTAGAGTAGAAAAGAAGGACCATGTTACATCCTGTAGATAAGTAAAATATATTTTATCTAAGCTAATGTTCAACTTGGATACAAGAAGTGAATGCTACGGACTAACCACCTCAAACATGCCTAAATTAGAGCCCATAACAAGTTATAGTGAAGTTCGCTTAACTAAACATGCGAACCTCGCCAAACAGCTCATCTCAATTTGATGTGAACGCCACGAACTGAACACCTTAAACAGGCCTAAATTAGAGCCCATAACAAGTAATAGCGAGGTTCACTTAACTGAACATGCAAACCTCGCCAAATAGCTCATCTCAATTTGACCTAACTAAGTCAAGAGTGGGTCAACTTACAATTTGGACTTCAAGGTTGAGTCAAAAAGTTTCATTGAGTCATCCACCTCATGATTCAACTTTTATGCTAAATTCGAACTCATAAGTGAAGTTTGCTAACTAATTAAATTCGCCAGTGAAGTTCACCAACCAATTGAATAAGTGAACTTCATCCGAGGTTACCCACGTAGGCCACATCACCTACGAATCAGAAGCAATGGCCGACCTACGTCTAAGTGAGCCTCGCCCAAATACTTTCAGCGAGCTTTACCAACCAATTCATCAGTGAACTACGCTAGAACATCTGTTTGAGGGCTATTTTTAAGTGGATAACCTCTCTCCCATTATCTTCTACTTTAATAGCCACTTAATTCACAATTAAAGACTATTAACTTCCTCTTTCTTAGCATATAAAAGGAGAAATAGATTGTTCATTAAAGATGCTGATTGCCAGAGAGACACATGGAGGTTTCTTCTGTTTCAGTTCTAAAAAACACTGAGATATCTTGTAAGTAATCAAGTTAGAAAGGCATCATCAATTAGCAAAAGACAACTGCTACAATATCGATTTTTATACAATTGCTGTAGTATCAATCTTTTTTAAGCAAAATTGCTATAGCTGATTTTTTAAAACAATTTGTTACAGTGTTCATCTTTAATATTCTTTGGTGACGTTTTTTTAACAATTACTACAGTGCCATTTTTATAATACAATTACTACAGTGTCGATTATTTTAAACAGTAAATGCTACAGTATAATTTTAAAACAATTTGCTATAGTATCCAACTTTTGTAATCTGCTCACTACTGTTGGTCCATCCGCTTTACTGTTAATCATTTGTTTTCAATTTTTTAATTGCATTCGATTTTGTTCCTTGAATTTCCTTTGGCTCTTTTTTTAATTCTGATATTTTTTATTTTATTTTATTTTGCAGGTTCCATTGTTGATCTACTATATACATTATCAACTACCTTCTTATTTTACTGCCACAAGATAATAAATTTTTCTTTCTTATTGAATGTGATTAAGTATTAATTAGTTGATATTCTTTGCAGGTTTCTTGATCGCAGTTTGTGGAATTACAGTGAGTCATTCTACCAAAGTTTTTTGTAAAGTATATAAAATATCGTAGCCATATTCTTGTTCTTGATGTCAATAAACTTGTTTACATGTACAAGGTATTAAAATCATCAATTACAATATTTGAAGTCATGACCCTTTCTGAGTTGCCTAGCAATTGACAATTTAGTTTTATATGATCAACATGTTTAAGATACTATCCATATGATCACCAAGTTTAAGATGTGATCCGCATGATGCCACTTTCTTTATATTCCTCTGAGACCTATACTCAAGTAATAGTGTTACATGAAAATTGAAATATCCACTGTCATGTGGTTTTCTTCCCATTAGAAAACATTACTAGACAAAGAAAGTATAGTCTGTTAACATATTAGTAATAAGTAGGGTTTATATGTAAGTTGTGAGTGTAGGGGCCTATATAAGCCCATGTTATCTCAGTAATAAATCTAGGGTTTCAATTCTTCATGGTATCAGAGCTGCCAAAAACCCTAGCCGCCAAACCCTAGCCACCGAACCCTACTCGTCGTCCTAGTCGTCACCCCGCTGCACACATCTCCGTCTCCTCCATCCTTCGACAACACCCGAGCCCTCCTCAGTTGAAGCCGCGCCATCACACACACCCCTACCTTTCTGCTGCCTGCCCTTTTGCTGCAACCCCACCTCTACAGCGCTACACACGCACCCATTCCCGCTGCACCCACCTCCGATGCACCTGCCTCCGCTGCACTTCAACCCTCGCTGCACCCGAATCCCGAACACCACTGTACCCACCCAAATCCGGAATCCCGAACCCTACTACACCCAAACCCCGCTGCAATCGAATCCTCGTTGCCCATCCACACCCTCGCTACACCCGAACCCCTGCTGTCTTTCCCCACTGCACCCGAACCCCTGATGCCTTTCCCCGCTGCCCAGCACCCCCCTCTTCCTACAAAGCCGCTACCACCTCGAAACCCCTACTGCACCCTGTCAAACCTAGAGTTTGACATGGATTCCCTCGACATTTCAGTCCCAGATTTGATGAGAGAAAGAGTGTATATCTCACAGAGATGAGATATATCACTTTCGATTCTTGTTTCCTCTGAGAAACGAGAATTTTGTTGAGATCTTACTCTTGTTGTGCAGTAGAAGTGCTGCCAGAATTTTTCACTTCGCACAACAAGAGTTTGAAGAAAAGGTGTAAATGTGTTAGATCAGAAGCCTGATCGATGGAGGAGATCATCAAGAAGTTGAACCCCGTGGAGGTGACAACTTTGATGAAGTTGATGAAGTTGTTGGATGATGAGAGCACGACAAGACCATCGAAGAAGTTGGAGCTTCCGACCATCGATCTGAAGCTTGATGGACCGGGTACTTACCTGAGCTGGTCATGGTGGATGGATACACCATTGCAGGGAGAAACCTAGAGGGTTACTTGATAGGAGAGAAGATAGAGCCGGATGAGGGCTCGAAGGGAAGAGATGAGTGGAAGTCCACTCATATGTTAGTGTACATCTGGCTCCTCAACTCATTGGTCCAGTCGATCGCCACCACAGTGGATGACATTGAGAAGGTGAAGGACATCTGGGAGAAGTTGAGGAGGACCTATGATGGAGTGAGGAATAACCTGAGGGTGTTCCAGATAAAGGGAGAGATCGACGCCACAATCCAGGGAGAGAGGACTATACAGGAATATGCTACAGAGCTGGAGCACTTGTGGCTAGATTATGATCACTTCTCACCTCAGGCGAGCTGCAAGGACCCGGACTGTAAAGAGAGAGAGAGAGGCCTTTCTACAGAGAGGACTATGGTGTTTCTCAAGGGGCTGACATCAGAGTTTGCTCAGAGGATTGCATTGCTACTAGCTCAGCCAAAGATTCCCACACTTGAGGAGACAGTCTCGACCATGATCCAGGAGGAGACTCACATTAAGCTACAGACAGGAACATGTGGACTTCCTATGGTAAAGTCAGCATTGGCAGCCTCTAATTCTGGCAACATTGGACCCAAGGGGGAGACTCGGCAGTGCTACAACTGCAGTGAAGTGGGTCATTTATGGCATGCTTGTACCAAGCCACCTAAGGATAGAGATTCGGGTGGACGTGAACAGTTCAGAGGTCGTGGCCGTGGCCGTGGGGGTCGACTAGGTGGAAGAGGAGCATGCAATCAGGCAAATCTGATGGTGGCAGAGGAAGAGGAAGCAGCTGAGGTGGTCTTTACTGAGGAGGATCATGCGCTTCTGGAGATACTTCGGAGGAAGCAGAGAGTAGCAAGAGATGGTGACAGGAGGAGTGGAACCGAGGAGGCATCCACTTCGTTCTTCGCCAAAGGCAACTTTGCTACTTATGCTCATCCGACCAAAGGCACTGATGACATACATGCTCTTGCTTCTATGACTCCCAAGAGACCATCAGAATGGATTGTCGACTCCTGTGCATCTCGACATGTGATGGGTAATGCTAGTGAGTTCTCATCATGCACTCACCTAGCATCAGCAGATAGCATCCAAACAGCTGATGGTACAGTTCAGCCTGTGGTTGGTAAGAGTACTGTTAATTGTATAGGTTCTGTAACTTTGTCTAATATTTTGCATGCTCCTTCCTTTCTAGTAAATCTTTTGTCCATTAGTGCTATTATCCTCCAACTAAAATGTATCATTTCTTTTAACATTCCCAAGGTGATCTTCCAGGAGAAAGGGACATGACGAAGACTTGGGACTGGCACGTGGAGTAATAGACTGTGGTACTTGGATCGTGAGGGGCTGGACTCAGCTTTGGTTCAATGGTAGAGAGAGTAGGAGTAGGATCTGAGATGAGTGTCGAGAGTGTGTTAATGCTTCATCACCAGTGCTTGGGACACTCTTCTTTCGGTGTTTTAAGTAGGTTGTATTCATCTTTATTTGAGAAAGTAAATAAAGAGAAACTTGTGTGTGATGCATGTAAGTTAGGAAAGCTTACTAGAAGCTCTTATGTTAGTTCTGATCATAGGAGTTCTCATGCATTTGATCTGATACATTCAGATGTTTGGGGGCCTTGTTCTACAAGTTCTATGAATGGATACAAGTATTTTGTTACCTTCATTGATTGCTTTTCTCGCGTTACTTGGTTATACCCGATGAAAAATAAGAGTGAAGTGTTTGGTTGCTTTCAAAACTTTCATAGGTTTGTTCAGACTCAATATGGAGCAGTGGTGAAGGTATTGAGATCTGATAATGGGACAGAGTACACCAACAGAATGCTTAGGGAATACTTGTCAGCTCAGGGAATACAACACCAGACTACATGTCTATACACACCAGCTCAGAATGGGGTAGCGGAAAGGAAGAACAGACATCTTTTAGAGGTTACTAGAAGTATGATGATCTTCATGAATGTCCCAGAAACATTATGGGGGCAAGCAGTATTGACTGCAGCGGCGCTGATCAACAGAATGCCCTCGAGAGTGCTGGATTGGAAGTCTCTGTGTGAGACGTTAAAAGGAGATAATGGTGGGGTTCTTCCACTGAAGGTATTTGGCTGTGTGTGCTTTGTGAAGGATAACAGACCATCCGTCGGGAAGCTTACCCCTAGAGCGGTGAAGTGCATTTTTGTGGGATATTTTGCTACTCAAAAGGGATATATTTGCTCGAGCCCGATGGAGAAAAGGCTGTTTGTGAGCATGGATGTGTACTTTCGAGAATTTGAGCCATATTACACCTAGAAGGTACCCTCATCTGTTGGTGACTCGCCCAATACTGGAATTATGAGGCGAGAGGGGGAGAATAGTGAGAGGCAGGTGAATAATGTAGAGAATAATATGGAGAAATCAATTTCTCTAACGATTCCTTAGGAGGGAGAATTGGTTGAGGAGGAGCAGGAGAATGAAGAAGAAGAGGATAAAGAGACAAGAGGTGTTAGGCGCACGGCTCAGGGGGAGCTACTTACCTATAGTAGAAAGGGGAAGCAAATTACGAAATAGTACCTACAGTGTCACTAGTGCCAAGTCCCTTGCCAACGCTTGTCCCGACTCCTGAGACACCTACACCACTATCAGATTCCTCCAAAGGTGATATCATTCCTCTCCTTACTCCTCCTATACTAATGTTAATATGGAGGACTACTTGCAGCAATGCGGGAAATCCTCCCGATAGATATGGTTGGGATCTTGCCCAGTTTGTATCATATTCTAATATCCACCCTGCACATGGAGCATTCATTGCATCATTAAACTCTGTTACTGTACCTAACAATTGGTAGGTTGCTAAGAAGGACCCAAAGTGGAAAGCGGCTATGCACGAGGAGCTAGGAGCCCTTGAGAAGAACCTCACTTGGGAGCTAGTAAAACTACCAGAAGGGAAGAGAGTAGTTGGATGCAAGTGGGTCTTCACTGTGAAGCAGAATCCAGATGGACAAGTTGAGCGCTACAAGGCTCGTCTAGTGGCAAAAGGGTATAGTCAGACATATGGTATCGATTATGATGAGACTTTTGTACCGGTGGCAAAGATGAGCACTGTTCGGACCTTAATCTTTCTGGCAGTAAATGGTGGATGGAAGCTATACCAACTAGATGTTAAGAATACATTTCTTCATGGAGATCTAGTGGAGGAGGTATACATGGAGATCCCACCAGGATTCGATACAGATCAGATAGTGGGCAAGGTTTACAGATTGAAGAAGTCTCTTTATAGGCTGAAGCAGTCTCCTCGTGCTTGGTTTGACAGATTTAGGAAGGCTATGATTGGTATGGGGTACCAGCAGATCAACGCCGATCATACCATGTTTTTTCGACGGAGTAGAGGCCATATTATCATACTTACGGTATATGTGGATGATATGATTATTACAGGGGATAATGAGAAGAAGATTGCTAACTCAAAATAAGACTGGGTAAGGAATTCAAGCTGAAAGATCTTGGCTTGCTTCGATACTTTCTTGGAATAGAGATAGCTCGAGGAGCGGAGGGGATTGTCCTATGCCAAAGAAAGTATGCACTGGATCTTTTCAAAGAGACAGGGATGTTAGGGTGCAAACCTGCAACTACACCGATCGACCAGAAGTTTAAGCTAGGTGCTGAGGCTGGAGAACTAGTTGATCGTGACAGATACCAGAGGCTGGTGGGAAGGTTGATCTATTTGAGTCACACACGTCTTGATATCTCTTTTGCAGTGAGCGTGGTGAGTCGCTACATGCATGATCCGAGGAAGGGTCATATGGACGTAGTGTACCAGATTCTAAGGTATTTGAAGAGTACCCCGGAAAAGGGCTGATATTCAGAAAAAATGAACACGCGAGCATTGAGGGTTACTGTGACTCTGATTGGGCTAGCTGTGCTGATGATAGGAGATCCACCTTAGGATACTACATATTTATAGGAGGCAACTTGGTCTCGTGGAAGAGCAAAAAGCAGTCAGTGGTAGCGAGATCGATAGCTGAGGCAGAGTATAGAGCTATGACCTTGGGAGTGTCGGAGTTGTTGTGGCTGAAGAATATGTTGGTGGAACTAAAATTGGATCAAGGAGCCAAGATGAAGTTATGGTGTGATAACAAGTCAACCATCAGTATCGCCAACAATCCAGTGTAGCATGATAGAACCAAACATATCAAGATCGATAGGTTCTTCATCAAAGAGAAGTTGGACAATGGACTACTAGAGTTAAGTCATGCTCTAACTAAGGACCAGGCAGCTGATTGTCTGACTAAGGGACTTAGCTCAGTATATATGATTAGAGGATGTGACAAGATGGGCTTAGTGGATATCTTTCGCCCATCTTGAGGAGGAGTGTTGACATATTAGTAATAAGTAGGGGGTTATATATAAGTTGTGAGTGTAGGGGCGTATCTAAGCCCATGTTATCTCAGTAATAAATCTAGGGTTTCAATTCTTCATAGTCACCTGTGACTATGAATGCACCCGCAATGCGAGTGTGTTTTGATGATAGAGTCAATAACTTATTTGCTTAACTTTGAAAAGTAAATATCCTCAGTTCGTCATTAATATAGCTATATCACAAAAGACAATGCCTACCCGTAGATATTGTCAGTATAGTAAAGAACATTGGTAGCAGATAAATGATCTTGATCAAGTACATAATTTTTTAGCATTAGCTTGATGCGAACCTTTTTTTTTATTCACGCATTCATCTATTATATTCATGTTTTGAAGGTTCTATTATTTTAAGTCACACAAAACCTCAATTCACAAAATAAGTTTAGAAACCCCTAGGCTTTGGTAATTTTTTTATAAGAAACCCATTAGTCTTCGACCCTTCTTTTAATATTTATTCACAAGGTGACATGGGGTTCAAGTACGGAGTTTAAATTCCAAAAAGGAGGACTATGCACATCGAAAGCTTTATACTTAGAGAATAATTTTTTTTGAAACATAGGCCACCCTATAGTGAAATTGATTTTAAAAAGATATTGAGACTTCACTCTATTAAAAAAAATGAACTTAGTCTCCACTCATTAAAAACAAACTTTGACGCAAAATTTTCTTTTAAGAAACCCATTACTCTTTGACCCTTATTTTAAGATTTATTCTCAAGGTGACATGGCGTTTAAGTACGGAGTTCAAATTGTAGAACAGAGGATCATGCACCTCAAAAGCTTCATGCTTCGAGCATAAATTTTTTAAAACGTGGGCTACTCTATAGTGAAACTAATTTTAAAATGACATTGAGACTTCACTCTATTAAAAAAATGAACTTAGCCTCCACTCATTATAAAAAACTTAAGCCCCTTTTTTGTTTCAAAATTCAATTTCTAAGGTGCCAGGATGTCAATTCAAAATAAGTTTAGAAATCATTGGCTTACCTTTGTTTCAAAACATTATTCTCAAGGTGCCATGGGGTTCAAGTACGAAGGTCAAATTTTAGAACGGAGGACTATGCACCTCGAAAGCTTAATGCTTCGAGAATAAAATTTTTGGGGCATAGGCCATGATGCAGAAAATAAATTTTAGAAAACCCTAATGTTGGGTATCAATTCAAACTCCAAGTTAGTATAGTGTTTTTAATTCTTTGTAGAACTTCATGAGAATTTGATAGGGTTAAAGATCTTTCATGATTAGGAGTTTGGGTTCCATAATGATTAGGAGTATGAAGCTTATTCTAATTAGGAAGTTAGGCTAGAGATAGGGTTTTGGTTTTCCTATATATGTCCTTCTATTGTTAGAAAAAAAGAAGAAGAAGTGTAGAGAGAAAGAGAGAGAGAGAGAGAGGGTTTGACAATCTTTGCCCGTGCAAAAGATTATAATTTGGAGGTGATAGTGGATTAATTTTGATCCCGTTATTTTTTTTGTTGAGTGTTTTTCACGTTAAATCTTGGGTGATTTTATTTTCTGTGTTTGGTGGGTTTTTCAGGGTTTTCACGAGATCTAAAAAACCCCTACAAGTGGTATCAGAGCGGGGTTCGACAGTTCATAGAGGTTTGATCGGTGCACGATTCGTGAAGGCGTTAGCGGTTGAAGCGCTTTGGTTGACATCGAGGAAAAGAGGTTACTATAGCGATGGCACTGGAGGGAAATACTGTAGCGATACTGTTCACACAGATTCGATGGGAAGTTGATTTGTCTTTTGATTGAGGACTTGGAGGTGGATTTTGGTGATTCAGGAGTCGTTCCTAGGGTTTTTCAACATGCTGAGTTCATTTTTAACATTGATTTTATCAAATTCAATCTCTAGAGTGACTGATTTTAATTTTAATTGTGGTTAGAGGACGATGACTTTTTTGAGTTTGAAGTTTAATATTTTGCTATTCAATGGCAAGACAAATTTTGTAATATGGCAGTACACGATTCACGATATTCTTATGTAGCAGGGTGTTGATAAAGCTTTAGAAGATAAGAAACCTGAAGGATTGAAGGATGCTGAATGGAGTTCTATGTAAAAGATGGCGGCTAGCACAATTCATTTAGCACTCGTCCCTGATATCAAGTACAATGTTAAGAAAGAGACCACACCAAGAGGGCTGTGGGAAAGGCTCGAGGGGATTTATGCGTCAATGTCGATGACCAACCGATTGTGTTTGAGGATGAAGTTTTATTCATTAAAGGTGGAAGAAGATACTACAATTCAAGACCACGTCAATGCCTTTAATCAGCTAGTTTGTCAACTTATGAATAGTGATGAGGAGATTAAAAAAGAAGAGCAGACGCTACTCCTATTATCTTCCTTGCCGAAGTCATATAAGTCGTTAGTTCAGACGATAATTGCACGGAAGTAGACTTTGAAGTTCGACGATGTAACAACACTCCTAAGTGAGAATGAAAGAATGATAGGAAAGGAGAGCGCATCTAATGGTGGTGAGAGTGCACTAGCTTTTGAAGGTTCTAATCAAGGGAGGAGTAAAGGGAGATGTAACAGTTATCGAGGAATGTCAAAATCTCGGGCCTGAGACGACAACGAAAAGGAGTGCTATTATTATGGAGAGAAGGGTCACATTCAGTTTAGATGTTCCCAGATGCGTGATGATTTAAAAAGTATTAGACAGATGGACTCCTCGGTGATTGTGTGTGATGAAGATGTGGTTTTATTGAGGCAGAGTACATGTACTGATATGAGTAACACTTGGGCGTTAGATTCTGTAGCCTCTATGCACGTTTACAAAAACAAAAATTATTTTAACATATTAAAGACAGATGAAGAATTTGACTATGTGATTATTAGAAACAACAAGAAGATGAAGGTTGAAGGTGTTGGAATTGTTCACCTCAAGCTTCACACTGGGAAGGTTAGAATTCTTCATCATGTGAGATATGTGTCGTTATGTAGTACAAATTTAATTTCGTTGGGTGAGATGGCATCACGTGGCTACAAGTATGTGGGTGAAGGAGAATGGTGCAAAGTGTATAAGGATGGTGATTTGATTTTGTGAGGGAGGAAGAATAGCAACCATATTTGCTATTTAGATGAGCGATCCGTTAATAGTGTAGATTACTCTTCTCAGACTCTTATCTACAAGGGAGAGGTGAAGAACAAGATGAAGAGAGTGAGTTTTTTTGAAGCCGTTGAGACACTTGAAGATTTTTCATCAAAGGAGGATATGTTGGGTATCAACTCAAACTCCACGTTAGTATAGTGTTTTTAATTCTTTGTAGAACTTCATAATAATTAGATAGGGTTAGAGATCTATCACGATTAGGAGTTTGGGTTCCATCATGATTAGGAGCTTGAATCTTATTCTAATTAGGAAGTTTGGCTAGAGATAGAGTTTTGGTTTACTTATATATGTCCTTCTATTGTTAGAGAAAAAAGAAGAAGAAGAAGAAGAAGAAGTGTAGAGAGAGAGAGAGAGAGAGAGGGGGTTTAGCAGTCTTTGTCCGTGTAAAATATTGTAATTTGGAGGTGATGGTGGATAAATTTTGATCCTGTGGTTTTTCTCTGTTGAGGGTTTTCCACGTTAAATCTTGTGTAATTTTATTTGTTGCGTTAGGTGGGTTTTTCAAGGTTTTTACGAGATCTAAAAAACCCCTACACCTTTGGCCTTGCTCTTTAATGCAAAATAGAAGAACATAGCCTTAATTAATAAAATAAGTTCAGAAACCTTTAGGCTTCTCCTCTGTTTCAAAAGTTTATTCTCAATGTGTCATAGGGTTCAAATATGGAGTTCAACTCCGTAACGGAGTATCATGCACCTCGAAAGCTTCATGCTTCGAGAATAAAAATTTTGAGGCATGGACCATGATGCAGAAAATAAATTTTAGAAATACCTAAGGTCTTACTTCTTAATACAAAATAGATGAACATAGCCTTAATTAATTCATAAGATAAGTTTAGAAACCCTTAGGCTTCTCTTCTATTTCAAAAGTTTATTCACAAGGTGTCATGGGGTTCAAGTATAATGCTCAACTCCAGAACGGATGACCATATACCTCGAAAACTTCATGCTTCGAGAATAAAATTTTTTAGGCATGAACTATGATGCAGAAAATAAATTTTAGAAATCCCTAAGGCCTTGCTTTTTAATACAAAATAGATGAATATAGCCTTAATTAATTCATAAGATAAGTTTAGAAACCCTTAGGCTTCTCCTCTGTTTCAAAAGTTAATTCTCAAGGTGCCATGGGGTTCAAGTATGGAGTTTATCTCTGGAACGGAGGACCATGCACATCAAAAACTTCATGCTTCGAGAATAAAATTTTAAGGCATAGGTCATGATTCATAAAATAAGTTCAGAAACCTTTAGGCTTCTCCTCTGTTTTAAAAGTTTGAGGTATAGGCCATGATGTAGAAAATAAATTTTAGAAATAACTAAGGCCTTGCTCCCCGATCCTAAATAGATTAAAAAAGTAATGTAGCTCTAACATGTAAACTTATTTTAAGATTTTATCCTCATCATCTTTATTATTTTAAAATTTGTCATGCTTAATTCATTTTTTAATATTTAACTATTAATTATAGTTTTATTTAATGTATCAATTTTTCAGATGTCTTATTCAACTAGTGTTTCTATTGGGGGTAACCAACTAGCTGAAGAAGCCGAGTCCCATAAAAATTTGGTTATTGATGATTCCCCTATGACTTCTTATTTTTATGAAGATGAACCCATTGATTAAAAGTTAGAAAGATATTGTCACGCCCCACTTCCCAAAATACCCGGGAATCGGAACGTGAACAAGCCCGCGACGTATTAGACTGAGGAGAGATAAGTGCTAGACTCCGTCTTCTCAATCTAATACGCTAAGCGTCAAGAAATACAAATGAAGGCACAGGTCCCCGATCACAGTAATGAGAATATAATAAACAACTCAGAACCAAAAGATACATATCACAACTGAAATGATCATCCAGACATGATATTCGGGCCAAACATGCCCTTATAAAAATTATCTGAATGAAAAACTGGAGAATATAAAATACAATGATCAGGCGGAAAAAGGAAATGCTACGAAAATAAACTGAAAGGAATAACTGAGCTTCAACTCTTCTTCTGCTTCGTCTACAAGACACTCCTGCTGAGAATACTCGGCTCTGGCACATCTCCAAGCTAAACCTGTTCTTCTTCTAAGTCTGACGTACACCAGAGAAAACAGGTGTACGTCAGGTGCATGGCGCACGGCAAGATCCCAAAAGGAAAGAATAGAGCGGTCGTGCGACCAA
>BQKN01000071.1:753862-800785 GCA_022839385.1 Asparagus kiusianus | reverse complement strand
TATATATATACATACATACATACATACATACATATATATAACTACATATAAAACAAAATGTGTATGTGTGTATATGATTGAGCTTGAAGTATTTAACACACATAATATAAAACCTAAACTAATATACCAAGCGATGATCTTGATCTTTAATAAGCTTTGACTTGGTTGCGGATGAAGCTTGATCTTGAATATGACTTGATGAATAATGGCTTCATACCGATATTCCGCCAACCTCCATTTGATGTGATCGTGAAGGCTCAAACCATCCAACCTCTAACCTATTGTTTATCTACAATATCTAATAATAATATATAAACACTAGACAAACAATATTAGGAATTATTTGTAATCATTAAAATAAGATTAGAAGATGTAGGCTCATAACATGAGACCTAACAAAGATGAAATTAAAATGTAGTTTCCTTCTTAAAACCATAGAATAGATGCTCAACTCTTGCTGCAAAATTTAGGAGTGGAAAATTCAGGGTCCCCTTATTCTGCTAAAGAGGCTAGGAAATTTCTACATCAAGGAGATGATGACAAACCAAAGTGGAGACCTTACCCACTCTCACATTGTTCTAACCCAACTTCCCTTGTGGATACATCTAAGAAGAAGATGTCAAGCTCTCATTCCTCATTTTTTCTTTCAATCTACCAGGGCATTCTTCCTCTCAGGATGGGATAGTGGCTATTTACTGAATCATATAATCTTTATATGTTTGCCCGTCAATTTGGTTATGATAAAGGAGTTCCTAATTCTAGTTTGTCATGCACATGTATTGAATTAAACTTACGTAGAATGTATTGCTAGTGGAGATTCTTTTTTCGATTGGGAGCTGGCAAGCATTTCATCATTCCTTCTGACAGTTGAATAGGGAAAACTCTTCATGGTTATATTATTTGGTATCAAAAGGAATATCATGACTTCTTTGCTAAAGAAGTAAAGAAGTTATATAATCTTTATTCTGAGCAAAATAAGGTATAACTAAATTTCAAATCAATCATTGATATATGCCAAACCTCAGTCACTAAATTTTTTTATAGTCATCACCGTCATCGAAGGATTCAACAGAGCCTACCTAGTTCATCAAATGAAAATGCTCTCTTGTTGATGAACCTAAGAAAAAGCGACGAGTTGCTTCTTATAAGATTTTTATAGTATATCCCAACCTTGTCAACGTCATTAAAGGGATTAAATTTATAGCAGACCCATAATCCAACATGATTCGATTAATTAGCTTATCTTCTAAATCACCTGTGACTAACAAAGGTCGATTATGAAGCTTTGAGCCCAATAGAAGGTCTTCATTAGTGAATTCAATATTTAAGCCTTATAATGGATTTATATCCATGTTAGCTACTTCTACCCTATAGTCATCAGGAAATTGCATTGTGGTGACAAATGCTTTTCGCAAATCAAAAGACAAACACAAAGAAGTGATGGTATTTTCTTTAGATATGCAAGTACATTGTATTTGACAGTCGCAGAAGGACCTACCACATTTGGCGTTACATTATCATGAGGTTGAGTTTTTCTCTTGCGATGTATTTTGTACTTAACAGGAGGAAGATGGATCTCTTTTGTCTGAATTCCAGAGCGAGTTGTAATATCAACCTTAGGAGTTTTTTCTGGGAAGCATAACGGTCCGTCATCTCCTTCCACAACTCCAACAGTATTGTAATACAAATCATCTACCCGAGGGGCATTATTATCCACCACTCGAGACTTATTAATGTAAAGTTCATGAGAAACCCTTGCAATGAATCCTTCAATTTCCTCCTTTGGCATCACTATACTAAGTATTTTATATTTAGGAGTTCTTTTCTTTTGGGGAGGAGGAGGTCAAGCTGCCTCATTGATATAGGGTTGTTCCTCACAGCTTTACCCTTTCTTTGAAAGCATGTCTCGTTTTTTGTTTCTTGCTGACATAAGGTCTGCCTTGATTAGTATAGATTTTTCAGGTTCTGACATCGAATCTTCATCATCTGCTGTAGGCAGCATGATTTCTGGTAAGGCTGACTCTTGCCTTGGTAGTATTGCCCTACTAGATTTTGTATCCTTAATAAATAGACGCTTCTTTATGTGGGATAATGGAGATTGTTTTAGTGAACATGTGAGGATAGGAAATGGCACTAGAGTTCTACTTTTCCTCTCCATTAGAGTCGGTGGAGTTGAAGGGGATAACAATTTTTTATATGGATTACATGATGTGGCACCTTTAAGAGAGTCACTGGTGATGATGAATCCTCCAAAGGACGATATGATGGCGGTACATAAGGCACTGCATAGGACGATAATGATAAAGTGTCCATGCACTCAGGTAAAGCTTTTTCATAACCTTGACTAATAGACACCATATTGGTTGATCGTCTTCCTTTCTTAGAATTTTTAAGCAATGCAGGATCAATGGTTCCATCATCAATCATTTTTTGAACATTACCTTTAAAGACAAAACATTCTTCTAAAGTGTGCGCTGGCATGCGATGATACTTGCAATATCATCAGTCATCATGCCTCTTATTATTTTCATTTACCTAGCGAGGTTCAGGCAATTGTACAAGCTTCATCTCGGTTAATCCCTTATAGAAATCCTCAACCACTTCTTTGTGAAGGAGTACTCCCTTTCAAGTCTATCTTTCATACTTCTTGGCTTCCCAACACTATTAAACTTTGAATTTTTTGACTGGACATTGGCCTCATTTGGTCATATTTTTGTATATTATGTTGCTATAGATGTCTCCATCACATGCTTGCCCTTATCAAGGGTGTGATCTTTCTTTCCTTTATTTAGCCCATGGTTAAAGAATTTACGGTTCTGTCTATCTGAACGATGATTCAACTGATTGAGATAATTTTCAAAGGTGAACTACCATTTCTGGTTGAAGATTGTTATACACATCCTTACAGCCTTTGGTTCCGTGATGGGCTAAGGACAATGGAGACTTAAGTTTCTCCATCTGTTAATGTAATCGGATGCCCTCTCATTATGGGCTTATTCAGTCTGAGTTAATTCGATGATGCCTACAGTCCTTTGAGTATTATAGAAGCATTGTAAGAAGGCTTCTTGCATCTGCTCCTAATTTCTTATTGATCCAAGCAGAAGCTTGCTATACCAAGTGAATGCAGGACCTAAAAGTGTTTGAACAAACTGTCTTAATAGAAGAGCTCCATTGTGGGTAGTATCTTGACATGCTATTAGAAAGTGAGCGATATGTTCATGTGGTGAACCATTTCCATTGAATTTAGCGAATTGAGATTTTCGATAATTTGCAAGGAAGGGAATCATGTCAATCTCAGTAGGATAAGGCTTTGTATAACCTAGTCTCATTGCATATTGATTTTGCATTAACTGTGCCCTGACCCTTTCAGTGATGAGTCTTTGTACTGTATCAAGTGAAACTACAGTTAATTGATGCTAAACATCTGAAGCATTATTTGTTAAAGTGAAAGGACTCGCAAAGGTTTGTGCCCTAAGTTGAGCAATTTCTTCTTCTATATGTTGAAGCACTCTTTGAAGTTGTATCAATTTATCATCAAGGGACATTTCATCAATTGTCAAAACTTGTCCTGTGCCGAATAGATTAGGTTCATATTCTTTGTCTATACTACCAGTGGTATCATTAGAGTGAGGACAAGAATAAGAAGTAGGTGATTTGTTATCATTATTTTTAACTTCAAGAGATACAGACTGTGACCTAGACTGGCTTCTTGTCATAGGTCAATGATTCAGTACAATAGTACACCTCCTTTTAAAGTACATAGCTTCATCATTAGTCACTCTAACAAGCATGACATTCATGACATGACTGGGAGGAGGGTTATTCGGCACTATAGTAATTTCACATAGGTGCTAACGTAACCAACAAACTCTCCTTCTATTTTCAGGGGAAAGATCATGGCCTGCCCTATCCTGTAAGAGCAGTCGATACTCCCTAACTGTCAATCGTCATGTCACTACACTTAGGGTCAATGCTCATTCATAGTGATGAGTTGGTTGTTGATAGTACTGATGCTGATGGTGAGTTCTTTCATAATATTTATAAATAGTAGTGTCTTGCCTTTCATTTCTTTGAGGCATGACATGTTGCATATGATGTCTGAAGAAATATCATCCTCCAGTCTTATAATGAGTTGGTTTCGCAAAATGATACCAAGGAGATTTTCTTCTTTCCCAGTGATCTTCATTTGACTCAGACATATGGCTCCGAGAGGATAAAGATGAATCATATTTAAATTCATAGCTTGTCGGTTTACCCAAATATAACTTATAGTGCCAAAAACGTGGAGCCTCATTTTGGTGAGCCCTCACTCTAGGCCTGCCAAGGCGAATGGCCGAGGGGCTTGTGGAACATTGCTCTGACATCTCCCTTGAGGGGTCATTAGCTTAAACTTGTTGCACTGGGGCAGGCACCACCCTACTTGGCGTTCTTAAAAAACTTTCCTTCTTGATAGGATATTTTGGTTGTTGAGGGTTGGGTAGTTGAAGAGAAGAGAATTCCCTATCATAAGAATTTGCTCTGGATGCTTCCATGTCTCGAGAGCATCCAATATAAGGGAAACGCCTTTGAACAACATAGTACCTTATTTCAACTGAAGAGAAATCTATGCTTTGTTTCATCACTCCCTTACCCTTTCCAATATGAAAAGTGGGTGGATTCTCCTTATTGTTAAGGGTATCTTTAGGATCCTTACGAATGATAATACCGAGGGAACGCCCCGTGTTTGCATTAAGCTTTTGAGTATTAGCAATAGGAACTTGGACTGAGGGTGATTTCCTAATCCTTTTCTTCATAGCCTTAGTCACCGCAGGAGTAAAGCCATCATTCTCCACTTCAACATGCATTGGGTGAACATGATATTCAGGTTGTGAGATAGAGCATGGTGTTGATCGCAGAGTGTTCTCCACTGTGGCCATCTCCATAGGAACCAGACCCATAATGAACTAATTTGCACGGATATGAATTTTTTAGTTGTACCATTAACATTTGAGTTGTTCGCATGATTTGCCATTTTACTTGCGAACAATAAATGCTGAAATAATGTTTTAGAGCTTTGTGCACAAAAAAATAGTGTTTTATGCACAAGATGTCATTTAATATATATTTTCTAAAAGATGAGGGGAAAAGCATGTTCCCGCTATAGTCACCAACGTGTATATGAAAGTACCCTAGGGGGGTGAATAGGGTAGTTGCTAATATAATCTGATATTAATGCCAAATAAAACTTTATTAACTAATATATCCTAATAATATGATATACAATGAAATATTCAAGGACATACAATGGGCAATAGGTGATATAAATAATGAGACAATAATAAGTACGCCAATGTCAAACACAAACAAACAATATGATCACGGAGTTTGGTCACCCTCGACCTATGTCTCCGCTCCTCACCCTTGAGGAGATACTCCACTATATCATAAAAACAACTACATAATCGGTTTTTTTAATGCTCACCAATAACATTTACAAATCACACATTGATAATCATATGATACACTCCTCTAAGTGTTGGCCTACCCGTGTCACCTTCCTCAAGTGCTTGGATTTACTACATATCCCTAGGCTTTACAACCAATGCCACTCCTCTTAGAATTGACCACGGTCTCTCTCAACCACTCCTCTAAGTGTCCTTGTGTATTACAACATGTTCTCTCAACAATAAGGCACAAATAAATTTGTTTGTTCTCTAATACAAGAATGAGAACTAAGTGTAAGCTCACTCTCAATGAATCACCCACTTCAGAGAGTGAAAAAGTTTCTAAGCCACTGCTGCACTTCACTAACACTTCAAGGCTTATAGAAATTTGTGTTCTTTCTTCAAAGAAGATTTCTCTCGGGTGTAAGTGAAGATCTCTTGGTTTAGAGACTGTTTATAATTTACAGGAACTTGCAAATTGGTCAGCTTTGGTTTGATTTTGTAATTGGTTTTAAAATCATAGTGGAAATCTCAAGCGAGATTTGCTGGGGGACTGGATGTACACCTGGGATAGTGAAACCAGTATAAAAACTCTTATTTGCGATTGTTAAATTTCTGTGATTGCTGTTATTGTTCTTGCAATTTATAACTCATTTTGCAAAAATTTTAAATCAACACTATTCACCCCCCCTTCTATTATTTAGTGTGTACTTCTGCAGATCCTATATGGTCATTAATAAAAGTGATGAAACATTTCATGCCTCACTAATAGTAAAACTTTTGAAATCACAAGTGTTGGAGTAAATTTATTCTAGTAATATGTACTTTTTGAGACACTATGAAAAGGTTTTCTAGTGATCTTGGTTTGCAGACAAACTTCACATGGACTTGGTTTATCACTCTCAAAATTGGACGAAAGTCCTAATTTATCCATGTTAACTATTTTTCTATAATTAACATGACCAAGTCTATGATGCTAAAGAGAAGAGGAGTACACAGAAATAGAAACTTGATTGATTGCTAAGACAGAGCTACAATACTTATCTTATACATTATATCCAAACAAAAAATATTACTAAAACAAACTTTCGAATAAGGTAGAATAACTTTTCCTCCTTAGAGATCTAGTTGCATTCCAACATCATCGAGGAGGCTCCCAGACTCCAAGTTCTTTGCAATTGATGAAATATGCTTCACATTCCTGAGAGTAAGAATCTTTCCAGAAGTAAGTGTTATCACTATTGTCTCAATTTCAAGGACTCTAGAAGTAGAGCGGTTAGTTATTAATACATTCTCACTAGCAACAATATAAGTGGTAAAAATGCACCTATCAATGGAAACATGATGTGTAACACCAGTATCTAACCACCATTCAGATGTGTTGAGAGAATTTGTCACCTAAAAAAGTATTGCCACAAAGTTCTGGACATCTCCAATATGGTTGATGTCAAATACATTGTTGACATTGTTTGCATTCTCTTTTGGTGCTTTACATGTCTTTGTAAAGTGGTCATTCTTTTTGCAATTAAAGTATTGACCATTCTTCTTGAACTCGTTCTTTTGCATATTGAGATTTTTTTAACAATGAATTTCTTCTTAAAATTCTTCTTTTCGTTGTAGCTAAAATTGTAGGGAGTGTTTGATAGGCATCATATTAGCTAAAACATTTTTCTTAGTGAGTAACTCATTTTTAATATGACTCCTAACTATATCCTCAATCCAAATGAACCTCTTTAAGTCTACTAACAAAACTTGTATTTTATTTCTATAAATGTCCTTTGAGAAAGACATTCATTAATGAGGGAGTTCGTTGACGATAGCACTAGTATGAAGGTGTCGCAGAGCTCGATCTTCTCATCTTTTAGCTTCATGAAAAGTTTTCAAGCTCATTGACATGAGATAAAACCTCTTTTGTCATCTTTTAACTTAATGTTGAGAAACTTATCGATAAGGTGTGTTTTAAAAAGCTTCTCCTAGTCTTTGTACCACTATTCTAATGTACTTCAGATGTCCTTCACCCAGACTTGATGGGTGTAAATGTCTGCATAGTGGTCAACAAGACAATTGAGGAGATAACTCCTATAAAATGTCTCATCGAGGTCCCAGTTTGCTTTATCAATTGTGACGTCTTCTTGAATATCGACTTGTCTTCTAAGACAATATAATAAATCTTTAGGACTTGCACCCCAAAGATCATATTGTGTCGCCATGCATTGAAGGTGATTCTATTGAATCTCTCGAGTTTCAAGAAATCGATATCCATAGTTCTTGAAGGATCTATAATGAGACTGAAAATCTTGCTTTAAATATTGGAATAAAAGGGAAAAATCAAGACATGTGATCATCATATTTTATTATACTTTTATACCCTTATTATATATTTTATATGAATAAATATATAGACTAATAATGAGTTTTTTATCTTAATTTGCAGGAAATAAAGAATTAATGAATAAGAGCCCAAAAGAATCAAATTCTCTTATTTTTCTACCATTTATTGAAGCACAGGATCAATTCTAAGAGGAGGCCCACAAAAACCTAATAGATCATGAAAAAATTAGGTCATCAAGTCAACAAAGTAATCAAATTTATTAGGAACCAATTGGTTAACTAACCGATTGGCTAATTAGTTTGTAACCGATTGACTAATTGATTTGTGAGCTGATTGGTTTGTAACAGAAATAGTGTATGACTGAGATTTATTTCTTAGAGCTCAAGGCTAATCCAATGGCTCTTGTTGATTGCAATAGGCTATAAATAGGGTTAGTGAGTAAGGGATTTGGAGTGTGAAATTTTATAAAATCCTTATTGGGGAGGACCTTTAATTAGATATTCTAATTTGTAAACTTTTTTTGTTTGCATAAATAAAAATTTTATTTTATTTTTTAAAATTTTCATTCTCCTTCTTCCTTGTAGATGAAGTGAAGATGACGATTTGCCTTCAAGGAGCCAACCTCATGTAAGTTCTTATTTTTCTCTCTTTTTTCTTATTTTAGAAATTGTAAATTTTAGAATTTTATTTTCTTGCTTTTATTTTATGATCGGTAGATTAGATTTATTTCATGCTTGTAGGTTTAGATTTATTCCATGCTTTGTAGAGTAGATTTTATTTCCTTGCTTTTTTATTTTCTTGTTATTTTTCTTACTTTGTAGTGTAATTTTTATTTTCTTGTTCTTCTTTTAAGCTTCATTTTCCTTTTGTCTATAATATATTGAACTAAAGTTTTTAGGAGATCTAGGATTTTATGAAACTAGTTTAATTTCTTTTATGGATTGTGGATTGCTCTTTTTATGCTTAAAATGATCATGCTTAGGATAATCTACTAGAAAACTATTTGGTAGAAGAAGAATTTGATAATCTATACTTGTCTTGAATGGTTTGATAGATTATACTTATAAATTATAGAATCACCATCTAATCGCTTGTTCTTTTTATGAATGGAAATTTTGCTTAGATGATAATTTGATAGATTATGCTTTCTTCAAGTGGTTTGATAACCTATGCTTAGTAAATCTATAGAAAAATATGATAAAAAGAAAGTAGTTTATAAATTCTAAATAAAATTAACAATTGGATTCAACTCTAGATCCCTAAGTTCTCTACTTGATTTTACCTCAATTTCTCTTGATTTGAATTTTCTTCCATCTCTTAATTTCCTTTCTTTTATTTTCCCCTTTCTTGCTTTCTTTTTGTTGATTTTCTTTTGTTGATTTTTCTCTTTCTTTTCTTTCTTTTCTTTTCTTAATTCTATCTTTGTTTTTCTATTTTCCTTTTAGTTTTATTTTTGTGTCTTTTATTTTTTTTCCTCCTTCCTTCTTATCTCTTGTTATCAATTTTTTTGTGACAAATCACTCTCTGCTCATCTCTACATATTTTATTTCATTCCTTTTTGCCCACACATTTCTAGGACCAATTTTAGGAATTTTAAACACACACTTTCCTTTTAGGTTCGACATCTTTTTTACACTATAACTTAATAGTTGTTCCTCTTTTTGTGCATGTTTTTGTGCTCATATCAATAGGAAATATGAACTTTCTTGAAATATTTACTGTCAAAACTAGCTTGAGTCCCTGTGCATTGTAAAATGCTAAACTTAAAGCAAGATCTAGCCTACTCCAGTGTAAGGATCTCAAAACGAAATTGCTTCTAGGAACAATAACTTAAGTGTAATGCTATGCACCAACCAAATGCTCCACGATCACCTTGATCAAGTTTAGGCATATGGTGGCCTCCTCGATCAAACTTTAAACTATGACTTCCTCGGTCTGGCGACTCAAACAGGTATTGCAATTTTTAGAGGATGGGTGAGAGAGCTTGTGTCTTCTTTTGTTGAGTAAGTGGCTTTATATAGGTCTCTAAACCAGCTTAAAAATTGTTAGCCTATTAATGAGATCGCAACCCGAAGGTCACGTTAGTTACACCCACTTAGCCCACTGCACCATTAACTGGTTTGCTTAATGAGCTCATTATGTGCTAAGTGCAAAGTGCACCTATAAGACATCCATTGCACCATCATAGCATCTCAACCCAATTAGCCTCAATCCATAACCCAAACCCAACCAAGTCCAAGTTTAAACTTATAGGAATTATTAGATTAAATATGTTGGGTAAGCCCAGAACCTGTGACTTATGTCTTATTCAAAAAGATTTCAAAAAGATTTTAACCACTAGTGTAGGCGTCTAAAATTACCTATGGGAGCCCGCACGTAACCCGAAGCAAGGAGTGGATAAGTTAAGAAGGCTTACCCAATTAGCTCGTACGTGTCGGTCAACACGAACGCATCAATCAGCTCGCGTGCATCAATTAGCTCACGCGCATCGATCAACACGCGCACGTCATTTAGCTCATGTGCGTTGGTCAACACGCGCGCGTCAATCAACTCGTACACACGCACGGTTCGCTTGTAAGTGAACCGCGGCCGCGCGATTCACTTTCAAGTGAACCGTAGCCATGCGGTTCACATTGAAGTGAACCATGGCAACACGGTTCACTTAGAAGTGAACCACGGTCACGCGGTTCACTTCGAAGTGAATGGCGGCTGCGCGGTTCACCAGGAGTCGTTTCGCACAGTTCTGACCTGAAAATGCGTTTTCGATTGTTTTGTGCTGTTTTCTCGAGATTTATTTGTTTCAGGGGTTCTCAACTGATTTGATATCATCGACAAACATTGTTAGGCCGTTATTAACTAAAGATAAGGCCAAATCGTTTATTCTCATCCGAATACCCGCATCCGAAACCCTAAAAATATGAGCCTAAGACCTCCATTTTACGGATCTGGAATTTTATCAAGAGGACGAAGTGCTGCTAGATTGAGGAGTCAAAGGAGCACGAATTTTTAGTGAAGGCGAGTTAGATCCTGACGAATTTCAATAAAAAGACGAAGGCTTTCGAAGGATCCGAACCCGTTTCCCCTGTTCGTTCCTTGAGATTAGGCTTGGTTTTAATCTCGAGAAGAGCTACTGATTTCACTTGGTCGATTTTAGCGCTTCAAGCGAATATTTCCTTCGTAAAGTAGGAGCTCTAACAAATCTGCTGTCAACCGGATCTAATCCGCAGCGGTCCACGGATAAACCTCGGCACCGGTAACGATCCCGCACAAGTAATAGGAGTTAGAACTACTATTGTGTATAGTTTGAAAGATAGTTATAATCATTGATTGAAAGTCTTATAAAAAGACTAATTTTTTGAATTTATTGTAACGTTTAAAGTTGTAATGGATTCTTCAAAGAAAAAATTTTCTCCCCAAACACACCGGCTACCGCAGTGGGAGCCGACAGCCTTTCTGCGAAGGCTGACATGTCGCTCCTTATCCCTATTGAAGAAGAGGTCGAGTACGAATTCGACCAGCAAAAGTACGAGTACTTATCCTCCTCCTCCAGATCGGCCTCTCCTCGCAAGTGCAGGAAGGCCTACTCTAAGAAGACTCGTTAGACTTCAGCTTCACAAGTCCAAGAAGAAGATCTCCCCGCCATTGCTTTACTTGCGGCTCACAATGCCCCACCGGCATCCAACAAGGCTGAAACTATAGATCTGAATCCCTCAAGCAAGGGGTTGACTGCTGATTACGTGCCCACTCGATCAAAGAGAGCACATCAGAGATGGCGACAACGTCTCGCACGCCAGCTGGCCAAAGCCTTAGAGCCAGTTGACGAAATCCGCTATGAAGCGGATTTGAAGTCCAGGAGGCGCCAACCGCCACAACAACGAGAAGATAACCCCTCCTCTTCCAAACCAGTGAAGAACGAATGGGTCCGCATTAAAAGGACCCGATCAAGTCTTCAGGAGCGGATTCAGAAATGCCGCGCATTGCTTGTACATGTAAGGATTCTTATGCAAGAAGCTAAAACATTGCAGGAGGAAAAAGTGGAAAAGAAGCCACCAAGATTGCATAAAGTATGGAGGCTTAAGTGACCGAAAACATCAAAAATTGCGGTTCACTCAGATCTGAACCTCCAAGCCGCGGTTCACTTCAGTCTGAACCTCCAAGCCGCGGTTCACTTTAGTCTAAACCTCTAAGCTGCGGTTCGCTTCAATCTGAACCTCCAAGCCATGGTTCGCTTCAATCTGTCCCTCCCAGCCACGGGTCACTCAAGTCTGACCCTCTAAGCCACGGGACAATTGAGTCTGACCAGCACCAAGAAAAAGACAGAAGATATTCTGCACCTGTTTCTTTGATTCCATCGAGTTTTGTACCTCCTGTGGAGATTCACGACAGCGTGGATTTGTCCCGATTTAAGATAAAAACACAGATCGCCTTGGTCCTTCACACGACAATCGAGGTAAAGCTCCAGTCAAAGAGCGCTTAGACCCATTAAACGAATCTTGAGCGGTTTATCAGGCTGGGGTTCGTAATCATTCTTCTAAGAAATAGAAGAGAACGCATGACGAGAAAATCCCTATAACTGATTGCATTGGGTTGTGTGTCGAAGTCCAAGAGCCCGTTGAAGTCCTACTCTCACGAAAACGTAGCCTCGAGCGTATAACTCCTAATGACGCTAACAAAGCATCAAGTCCGCAGAGGGAAGCGTATTTGTCTGATGATGACGTTATACCTGGCGAGTCGTGCCAACACGCGATGGGTTGCTTCGGTCATCAGACCGATGAGTTGTACTATCGGGCCGGGGGTACGAACAAGTCTCAGAAAAGGAGTAACCGAGAAACAGACTCTCATTGTCCGTGTGCCAAGATCATCAAGGTAGTGTTGTCAGAATACTACTGTCCCAAGACTTTCCCAGAGAGAGTTTTAGTGTTTGAAAGAATCTCCATCGGAACGTCCGAATCCAGACCAAGGCGTTTTCGTAGAAAGAAATCAGCCACTTAGAATGATGAATTTCCAGAAGCGTCTGTCAACATGACTGGTAAAGGGAGGTCGACACGACATTTTAGTCCCAACCAGTTTTCAATAGTATCCCAGCGTATAACTCTATTGTGATCGGGGACCAGTAGACAAAAGGATTACCAGAGAATACAAAAGGGACTACCCTCAGATGACGAAATGTCAGATGCTTGCTCAGATACTTACTCAGCAATGACTTCTGATAATACAGCATCAAGCACAGGGCGGTCTTATGAGTCATTCATGATTAACGTCGAGCAGATAGCTAAAATTCTCAAGGATGTCCTAGCTAAGAAGAAAGAAAATTTTAAGTTTGAGATAGAAATGACTATGCAGCAGATGAGGGAAATGCATGACCAATAAATTACGATGCTGAGGAAATCAGCAGGGAGAGTCCACCCATCGTAATAATCCTAACCAAGCTGATAGTGATCGGAAAGTGGATGAGAATGCCAACATGGACACCCCTCTCATTGACAATAATGCCGGAGGTGGTCCCTCGGATGATAACAATACAAAGGAGGACCACGTCACTTCTCCCCAGAATCGCTCCAAGAAAGATACGGGCGAGGATAAGAAGATGAGGGACTTGGAGAACAAAATCAATACGTTGATGAACGCTCAAGAAGTAAGGAAGTCCGGGATACCCTGTCCTTACCTAAGAGAGTAAGAATTAATCCCATACCCGACGAAGTTTAATTTGATCAACTTCACACCGTTTGATGGAAAGGGTTTACCTACTCAATACTTAATATACTTCAAGTCTCACTTGGGAATAATCTTTGGCAATAAGCCCTTAATGGTGCGGTCATTCGTTGGCACTTTTCACGGAGTAGCCTTCGATTGGTATCTCCGTCTTAAGCCGGGAAGTATCAATAGTTAGGACGACATGGAAGATATGTTTCTTACAAATTTCTTCAATGACGACACTGAGGTTTCAATCGAAACGTTAGTCGATAAGAAGCAGAAGGACGGGGAGTTAGTCGAGAACTTCATCAAACAATTCCGGAACAAAGCTATGAATTGTAGAGATCCGATCAGTGAGGACTTCATCCTAGAAACTTGTCACAACAATCTTTCTCTAGATATCCTCGAAGCCATGGGAATGGTGTCATCCAAGACTTGGAAGGATTTGAAGGTCCAAGGATGAAAGGGGTCAAACAGGGACTAATGCCCCGTAGCAGAATTTTGTCCCCAGGGGTAAAGGGAAAACATAAGCGAACGCAGTCGACGCGAACCAAACGTTCGAGCTGCAAGTGCAACCATAACCGCAACAACAGCAGTAAAAGGCGCCTCAGTAGTCGCGTTAGCAACAACAGCCCCAAAAGCAAAAGGCCGTGGAACCAAAGTTCCTAAAGGTTTACTCATTTAAAGAAGAAGAAATCCCCGGTATTTTCAAGCACCTCATAGAGAACAACAAGATCAAGTTTCGTTCAATCCAAGATCAAGAGGACGCCAAAAGGGTTAATGACCCAAAATATTGTGCGTTCCACAGAGCGGTTTACCACCAGACTAAGTCATGCTATGTCCTCAAAGACACGATCCAAGCTTTGATCGACATTGGGGTCATTACTATGAAACAGTCTAAGGAGAAGAAAGTCGGTGCAAATATAGTGTCAATCAGCTTCGGGTATGTTCCCCTGAATTGGTTTCAGCCCGAGCGCGTAACAAATGTAGCAGTGAGGACCATCAACGACGATCCTCACAAACAATGCCAGAAAGGACTTGTGCCACACACAGCTCCAAATGGTGAGATACTCTGGGTTCACCCCGATCTGATTGAAGATGAACAGTAGGTCGGATAGTCATCCAAGAGAAAATCAAAAGGCAAAGGAAAGACCTATTGCGGAGCCTCGACCATTCTAGAAGGAAACGACGAAAGAATCCCTGCTTTCCCACTCTCTGAAGATGAGCAAGAAGTCTTCGCTACCCGGAGTGGGAATGAGTACCATTTCAATTATCCAACCGCCTCCGAGCAGTTAGCTAAGATGGGGATAACCAAAGCCAGTCCCTCCAAGACATTAGCTGAAATGGGAGTGGCCACAACCCCCTCCATGGTTGTTGACAAGACTCAGCAAAAGTTAAAGGAGAAAGAGCCTTTATACCAAGAGGGTCAGAACCCGAAACAGTCTCGATTCAATCAACCGATTAGGAGAGACAAACCGGGGAGCTCGAACACTTCGTACTGCTTCGACATTATGATGTAGTTAGCCAATATACCAGCCAGAATAACTCTATACGAGCTGCTACGTCTTTCGAAAGATACGAGGGAAACATTGCAAGAAGCCTTGGCAAATTCTGATATTTTCCTTACTCAGATCAAGCCGTCCCCTAAAGAACCAGAGCCATCAGTCCAACATTGCAATCTCACGGTACACCACTTCTCCTATATTTTTTTCACCAAGGAGGACATGCAGACAAAGAATTCAAAGTATGACCGACCCTTGTACTTCATCGGGCACATTAGCTCCAGCATTGTCAACCGGATCCAAGTCAATCCGGGTTCCGTTGTTAGCATTATGCCACTCCGATTGATGTATAATCTCGGAATACCAGCTAGTAAGCTGGCCTCCACAGGCACTATGATCTACGGATTCAATACCAGTAGGTCTAGGCTACTAGGAAAAATCCGAGTGAAGTTCCAGATTAGAGACTTGAAGTCGGAAGTCACATGTTATGTGATCGACGCAGAGACTTCCTATAACTTACTGTGGGGTCGACCATAGATCCGCGGTAACGTTATAGTCCCTTCCACCCTTTATCAGTGTCTTAAATATGTAAACATTAATAATGAGGTCCAGACGATGGCCACGGATAAGCAACCATTTAAGGGGTTGGGAAATTATTTTACTGACTCCCTTCTCTATGGTGTTGAATCTGATACTAAACCATCGGCCTAAGGCACGAACAGCGGAGAAGAAGCTGATACCGAGGCTGGGTTTGATTATGACGGGGGTTTTGTACTTAATGACATTGTACCCATTATAATTAATCTTGATGATGGAGAGTCATCGGATAATAGTTGTAATTGACAACTTACCAAAGAAGTATCAATAAATGATGATTTAGAGTATTCGTTGTGTCTTGATAACGTCATGAAAGGGTTGTATGATACCCCTGACTTGTATATGCCACTTCAATCGTTTTGCATGATGAAGAAATATATCCAAGACTCGTTCTGAACAACACTTGTCATCCCCACAAAGGTAGGGGGTGAAAAGGAAGTTATCTACAGTAACGGAAAGGAATTTTTGATACCAGACCACTTCTTGAAAGAAGAGATCGATGATGATAAACCTGCTCCTCCTTTATTCAAATATGATACAAAAGCGCGTAACCTCATGGAGAGATATGGATATGACTTCGCACTCAGAGAAGGTCTTTGTTTTGGTCGAGGTCCACGAGTTCCACCTCGTATGGCCTATGTACCAAAAGGAAAACCCGATGATTATTATAGTCACAGAAGAGGTTTAGGCTATGTCTCCTCGTCCAACGACGAGTGCGGCTAGCAGGTCATTGACCAAATAGCTAACTGTTTAGTGAAAAATTTGAAGTAAGTAAAATAAAAGAAATTTGATTTGTATTCTCTCGATCTTAATTACAATTTGAATTCTAGATTACAAAAGAGGTTAGAATGATCCGGATTCTCCCATTCATTTAATTCTGAGCTCTTCATGGTAGCGATGGAGTACCTCCTTCGAATGCTTGCGTCGAATTTGCTCTCCATAGATGATTCGATCGTCTTATCTTGCGGCAACAATTAACTTATATAAAAAGTTTGATGGATAACTCTTAACGAGTTTAAGAACTCAGAATGAGTTAAAACTCTGTGGAAAGAGTTGTTAAAACCGAATGATCGGTTAAGAAGCCAAGTAGATTTGTTTGTTGTTGAAAGATGCTCCAAAATTAGATCTTCTTGTTGCTGAAAAATCCAAGAGATCCCCCCTTAGGTGATAAAAGATCCGATCTTATCCCCCTTAGGAATTAATCTCCAAAATCTAAACCTCTATGCCGAAAAAATCCAACCTCTAAAAAAAATCCCCCTTACTCTGTTGAGTTTGTTGAGGTTTTATAGGGGGATAAGGGGTTGTAACTGCCCCCTTAATCCGCTCCTAAGTGGGCGTGATTTCCTCAGATCGTGGGGGAAACGGTTCTGAAACCGTTCGACTCATGTTTGAATGAGTCAAATGCCCAATTTGGCATTCAGGACCCTAACTCCGCCTCTTAAGATTCAAACACGGAGTTGGGTGTTGACCGAACATCGAAAACGCGAGGGCCGCTTGTGTTTTGCTTGTTGAAGCTTGGAAATACGAGGGTCGCTTGCGTTTTGCTTGTTGAAGCTTGGAAATGTGTGGGTCGCCTGCATTTTAGGAATTGTAACGTGAAGATGAATTCCGTGTTTAGAAGAGGCTATTTGACTTGTAACCTCTTCTGTAGAGCGTTGCAAGGACCATTGTTCAATAATCTTTGCTTTAGCTGTTGTGGGGTGTGAAAGTCGTCAGATTGTAACTCTCACAGTTGATTGCGAAGACCACTGAATAGAGTTTTTATTAATTGTCGAAAGCATCGTTGATTTGTAACCCTTCTCGATCTATGTGAAAGGTCCTCCATTTGCAATTTTTATTTGTTGACATGAAAGTCATCTAATTGTAACTTTCATCATCGAGATATGGGAGTCGTCGGATTGTAACTCTCCTCATTGAAGCTTGATGGGGATTAGCTATCTATTGTAATTTTTTAGATAGCCTACAGAACCCCTCTAAAGTTTTTGAAAGTTCGCGGTTGACTGGGATGAATTTTTAAAATACCTTGGATTCCAAAATTTGATTGATTGATTGTTCGCTTTGTCTAATTCGAAGACATCGCGAACCTGGTTGCCAGAGTGTTAAAATTCTGCTTCCTTGAACCAAACAAGACAACTTTTGTGTCTTGGTGACAATGAACTTAGTCAAACAAGCTAAAGCCCAAATCATCACTGATGAATCAAACAAGAACGATGATGACAACGAATTTTTCTGGGTCCTTTAAATACTCTACCTAGTCTGCGATGAGGTGTATTTTCCAAATTTGGTCTGGATCCTTCAGATACTCCACTTAATCTGTGATGAGGTGTGTTCTTCAGATTTTGTCTGGATCCTTCAGATACTCCACTCAATCTGTGATGAGGTGTGTTCTTTTATCCAGAGAATTCTTGTAGGCATTGATGAACACTCGACGTGTAGCTTTTAACCTCATTAATCTTAGTAGGAATGTTAAGCCACTTAGGAGAATGAGTAGTGTGCAGCTTCTGGCTTCATTAATCTTAGTGGGAATGTTAAGCCACTTAAGAGAATGAGCCATGTGCAGCTTCTGGCTTCATTAATCTTGGTGGGAATGTTAAGCCACTTAGAAGAATGAGCCGTTTGCGGCTTTTGGCTTCATTAATCTTGGTGGGAATGTTAAGCCACTTAGAAGAATGAGCCGTGTGCGGCTTCTGTTTGACGATTTTAGCATCGTTGACAATAACCTGTTTGTACTCCTCCAAGATTTGGCTTCATTAATCTTGGTGGGAATGTTAAGCCACTTAGAAGAATGAGCCGTGTGCGGCTTCTGTTTGACGATTTTAGCATCGTTGACAATAACCTGTTTGTACTCCTCCAAGAGGTTGCATAACTGCTTGTTATACACCAGTTTCTTCTCGGTCTTGGTCACCTTGATGGCTAACGTCAACCTTTCTTTATTTATTTGAAGCTGTGTCATAGCCTCTGTTGTCGAGATGTTGTTTTTGTTGTGGTCAAAACGCGTGGGTGAACTCTGCGCTTGAGAATTTAGAATGCGTGGGTGAGTTCGCGTTTGGAAGCTTAACTAACTCGAACGCCAAAATCGTGTTTGGGTAGGATTCTAGCCTAAAATCCCATCCTGATTTGACAGCTCACAGCTGTCTATAAATAGACCGTTGGGGATCAAATCAAGAGTCATTCGACTCTTCTGAATTTTTTTGACAAAAAATTTCATTTTTTGCCTTCGGCGAATACTGTTCATCTTCCCCATCTAACAATATTAATGGTGCCCAAGAAGAAAACTATTTCTCGACCCTCCAAATCTAATGGCGTCGTGGCTCAGGGCTCGTCGTCGTCTGTACTGGCCAGCGGTGCTATAGCTCAAGCGGGTGGGCCGCCGCCATAGTTTCCCTTAGTTGGTGGTAAGTATGACCTTTGTGGCCATAAAACTTGCTACGGTGAGTTCTAGACTTTGAATCAACAAGGAAACTCATTTCAGTAACGCGGCGCTGGGACTCTGTCGTTTGGAATTTGAAGTGTAGAGGGATTCAACCTCCACGCTTAAAATTTCAATAACGCGAGATTTAATCTCTGCGTTTAATTTCTTCCGATGCAGGGTTTGACCTCCACGTTTGATTTTTTCTCTCAACGTAGGGTTAGACCTTCGTGTTTGATTTTTTTTGACGCAGGGTTCGTCCTCCGCGTTTCGATTTGCTTTTGCACTTAACTGATTATCTTCTTTATTTTGCAGTGCGTCATACCAACGAGCCTCTCCCTTTCCACCATCATTTTGGGCATGAAGGTGGCGTGGATACAAATATGACATTTAATCTATGCGAAGAACTCCTGATTTTTCGATTTACTGAGAAGGACCGTGTGGAGATGATCACCCAGGCTTCTCCTAAAACTCTTCAAATACTGGTTACAGATGTTAAACTTGAGAATCTAAGCCGTAAACCGTTAGCCAAACCAGCATTCCTCTTTGGGGATTTCGTTGACTTTGAAGCAGACGTCACTTATGACGGAGACTACAAATGGCTGAGAAAAGTTGGGGACTGTCACCTCTTCTTACCCAATATGGAAAGGATGTACCCCATATCATATTTCCAGTGTGCTTCCATTCCCAGATGTATGGATTGGGACCTTGTTAAGGAACAAGATGGAGTCGCTCTTGGAACTTTAACCTTTCAAGGAGTTCGCATAGTGGGTTATAACAGACAGGTGACAGCTTTACGACTAGGCTTGTTCGCTAAAGAATACCCGGTCGGTGAAGTGGCCACTCTGGCGAATACTTTTGTCAAGAGATTTATGGCGAAGAAAGGAGAATTTCCCTCTTAAGGATTTAGATCTCCTGGCTGGGTTCACTCCCCGGTGACAGGGTGGTGGGCCCGAATGACGAATTTTGTTTTGGAGGAGTTGGAGACACCCCTCACTTAGGCTGGGCTAAAGATTCCTGTGCGGGCTACAAAATTCGGGATCATTCAGAGCAATTATCACTTTTTCTCTATTTTAGAGCGATATAACCCTGAGACCTGCACCTTCTTTACTCCAGTGGGGGAGTTAGGCTTCGCACTTCATGAGAAGCACAACGTCTCCGGTCTTCTTCTCGGGGATTTGCCATATGAAGAATTTGTTCCGGGATCTACAGAACTTAAAATTTTGAGAAAAACCAGCCCTGAAGTTTACTCCATGCTCTGGGAAGTTATGTGTCACTTCCATATATGCATGCAACAAACGGGGGCTCAAGGAAGTGGCGTAAAACAAATATCTTGGGTAGAGTACTTGTTCCAGAATTTGACCGATAAGCGGCTCTAGTGACCAGATTGTCTGCGAGTACTTTGGAGGAGATTCAGACCCGAATCGATGCTGCTACCTCTCATTATACAAACAAAGCTAAAGAGGATATTTTTCCTGCTTACAAAGAGTTTGAAAGCTTCCACTATCAAGCTCAAATCCCTACCTCAGACGTGGCATTGTGGCGGGATTTCTGATGTAATGGCTCAAGCGATGTGTCGTCCCCACCAAGCCAATTGATACCTTTGCTGCTGAGGTGATTTATCCTATAGTTCTTTTGGCTCATGGGAAGCCGTTGATTCTCCTTTCAGCAATGGTGTGTTATCTACAGAGTGGGCTGAGGGAGTTGGCTTTAGATTTTGTCCAAGCTACGGAAATGGAGTTTGACGGTAACAAGACTTTCAAGACTCCCAATCCCCGAGTGCCACTGCCTTATACTTACTTGATGGCTTGGTACATACTCCATTGTCCCACCATGATGAGTGCAACCTCTCCTCCAGGTGACTCATTCATACCTTTTGCACAACGACTGGAATCTGCAAAGTGGGAGGGGACTTATATGGTTAGGAGTCGCCAAATCTTGTCGTGAGACACTAACTACCATATCTTTCGCTGTTTCCCAATTTTGATGGTGGGGTATACAGAGCGATGTTTTAGGATATGGTAGGTCCTAATGGATTCACTCAGCTGAACGAGGGTGTTTTCCATTGGCTCCTCTCCATCAGGCCAGGCTACTTGATCTTCCGGCAAGGCGGCAAGTGTTTCATTGAGCCCTATCAACCCTATAGGTTTTCTCGATAATTTGGGTATAACCAACTATATGTTGGAAACCCTCGATCTCAACTCGCGATTGTAGGCAACCTGTATGAAGGGGCTAGAGCTTGGTACTATTCCGTGGCTGGTTGCTCCAAGGCCGTCTTCAAGCTTCCTCATAAGACACCCAACTCCTACACCTCCATGGGTTTCTGCAATTGGTATTCTACTACTTCTCAGATCTCCGGCTACAACTTGAATACATCTTGTCTGAAGGAAATCAGACGTATGTATGCTTCAAGGAGGGGGTCAAAGACATCTCATCTGAGAGGGATTGACGGCTACTTATCTGTCGAGGACCCGACTGCTGGACAAGAAGAGGAACAAGCAGCTGAGCCTGTTCCGACGGAAGAACCCCGGGTGGTTGATACTCCTATAACAAGAGCTGCTGGGAAGAGGGCTCTTACAGCAGATGAGACTGACCAATATGATAAGCGGGCTCGCCGAAAATTGATAGTTGAGTCTCCTCCTACTAAAAGCCAGCGGAAACCAAAATTGATGGCTGACGCTATCAGAGCTGTAGAAGAAGAAGAACAATATGAATCTTCAGTTGTGGGCCTATCACACAGAGCTAGGCTCCGTTCAAGTGGTCCGGCCCTGTCGAGCGATGCTTCTTCTTATCATCCTCCTGAAGACCAAGAAGGTGAATTAATGACTACAGATGCAGAATCTACTCCGGTAGTAGACTCTCCTAGGGCTCTTGCATTAGAACTAAGGGCTCTTGAAGAGAATCCATCCCCTCCTCCTTCAGTACTAATGCCACAGACTGGTGATTCAAGTCTTAGTCCGACGACTAGACTCATGACTAAATCGGCTGCCGGCACAAGCCTACCCGAGTCTTCATCCATGCGTGATAACGAAGAGGAAGTAGACTATGAAATCTCCTCGTCTAGGGATGTAGCTGATGGAGATAGAGATAATGAGGATGCTGGAGTTGGCAACATGCCAGGTGATGACGGGGAGGAAGAAGAGCATGATTCTATAGATGATGTCACTTCTTTTGATGATGTTCCCAAGGTCCCGTCCAATAAGGCATCTGGTTATCTTCCTTTTTATATCATCGGTAAACCTGGTCTATTTCAAATTCCTCTACACATTCCTTCTGCGTTCCGACCATTTTTGCGTGCAGGTTCACCGACTCCCGAGACTACCACTGTGACTCCTCCTTCAGAACAACAGCTCGTGTAAGTGTTAGCTCTTTTGCAAGAGCAACCTCTGCCTGGCTCGTCCATGATAACTGCTCCACCGGTAACACTAATGAAGATCTCACTTGCACCGACAGGGGTGGTTAGTGTACCGAGTTCATCCCAAGCGAGGACCATGATGACATTGACATCAAGCCCTTCACACTTGGATGTTTCCCTTGCTTCGGCGACTTCTACACCCAAGTCACTTGTTAACCTACATTTTAGTACGCCTGCTTTCAGGACTATGGAGCCATCTTCAATTGCTATTTCAAGTCTAGTAGATGCTCCTGATTTTCTTCAAATCTCCCTGGGCTATTTGAGTAGCCTCGTAAAGAAGGTAATTGAAGTTGTAATGGCTAGCCGGGGCTCTTTTGGTTCTTTCAGGCCTCTTCTAGAGGTGGGCTTAGACGGAGTTAAGAGTGTGGGTGATGCTTAATGCTTTGAGTGTTGCTCAAAAGCTATCTCTCATTTGGAGGCACAGCTACAGCACTTCGAAGCCCTGGGTCACGCCGATATTCAGGCACAAATTGTGTCTACTTTTGCTGACCTTCAGGTTGAAGAAGTGGCTCACCGTGAGGCGATAGAGCAAAGTCTGATCGAGCAAGAGCATCAGGTCACACACCTATGGGAGCAGAGTGCTCAAAGGCATAAAGAATTGGAACTTTCGACTGCTTCTGCGGACTTCATTTGTGGAAAGCTCGTTGAAGCTAAAGCTGAAGTGCTACGACTGAAGGCTCAACTTTCTCGTGAAGAAGCCATCGTTAATACCCTCAGCGCCGGGAATGCGGACACTCTTCTGAATTATCATAAAGAAGCTCAGGTGCTTGAAAGAGCGAAGAAGGAGGTGGCTGCTACAGTAATACCCACTGAGGACGAGCTGCGTAGGAAGGCTGAAGTTATTATATGAGGTGACCATGAGGAGAAACTCTCCGATGTAAAACCCGCCTTGCTTCTTTTGATTTAATGGATGAGTGCACTTGATCTTGTATTGTTCTTTCAATAAGAACATCTCTGTTTTGTATCACTTCTTTTTAGCTTTTGAATAAAAAAAAGTGGTATTGGTTCCTCATTATTTCTTGCATTTGTTATGTTTTGATCTGAAGCAATAAAATTACGAGAAATTTCAGAGATGTGATTTTAACTTAGCATAGATTTCTACGATAGTCCTGATTTAGAAAATTCTCTTTATTATCACTTATGATAATTCCAGAAAATTTCCATCTACTGGGGACAGATACCTGTTGTTCTCCCAGAATAGAACTGACCAGTAGAATTCTTTCCTGTGTTATGCCTTTGCTCTAAACACTGAAAGGAGTTTCAAGTACCAGAGGTGTAATATTAACTTGGCGTGAACTCTTACATGGAGTGGAGTTTAAAAATTTTCTTTATTACCACTAGAGATAATTTTGGAAAACAAATTTAACCCGCTGGGGATTTTATGAGAACGCTTACTATCCTTATGTAAAGGAATAAAAAAGATTCAAAGAGGGGTTTTGAATTGTTAGATGTAGATGGTAACGTAACAGCTATTTGTAGACCTATCATCCAATCGAAAAGGATTGATAGATGAATTAGATTGTTAGAGGTGAAATATTAACGTGACAAGGAAAGATATTATGATCGGGGCAATTTTGAGGACATATCGCTCTATTAGAGAAAGTCGATAAGTTGATTTTGTTAGATGTGTGATTTTAACATGACAAGAGAGATATTATGATCGGGGCAATTTTGAGAACTTATCGCTCTATTGGAGAGAGTCTATAAGTGGATTTTGTTAGAGGTGTGATTTTAACGTGACAAGAGAGATATTTTAGAGTCTCGCTGGGAGGATTGCTAAATGATTTATCATCGGAACGATGAATTGTGATACTTGGTGATTTGAATAAGGTTTAAAGGATTTTATCATCCTGCTGAAGGGAGTTGATAAATTAGTTATTTACTACTCTGCTGAGAAGAGTAGTTAAATTAGCCATGATTTGAATGATTTCGGAGATTTATCATTCTATTAACGAGAATTGACAAATTGGTTCTAACAGAATTGTCATCGCATTGGGAGTAATGCAGGCTAGATGCCAGCTCTATGGGGATGATGATCATCAGAAGTGTAGTATTAATCTAACGAAAGATTTGCCAACTGAAAATGATTTAGATCTTGTGGAAGAGATTCAGAGGTTTTGATTAACACTCTGTTGAAAGGATTCATGACCTTAGAGACTAAGTGTCACGTTTGAAAACACAAGGATGGATCCTTCATTTGGAAAAATTGCAACGCGAAGATGACCTTTGCGTTTGGGGTTCGAAACACGACGTTAAGAACCCTCATAACCCTACTCTGGGCTTAGCATTTGGGAGATTGAACGCTAAGTTCAGCTTCGCGTTAATGTTAAAGTCTTAATTGACTTTATCCATAAACTCTAAAGATTGTGTTTCGAAAGACGGTTGGGATTCTCTCCTAGAACCCCATACCACTTTAATAGCTTGACGGCTGTTATAAATAGACATGTGTGGTCACGTCAAGAGTCATTCGACTCTTTCTATTTTTGGCTTAGTTCTAAGAACGAGAACTCTCATTTGATTTCGATAAGATTTTCGATGAACTTTGTCTTCTCCGACCAACAGCATCTTCTCCGACCGATTGTATTAATGGCGCCACGAAGAATGAGCTCTGGCTCTAAGAAGGTCGCTGGGGTGACTTCTGAGACGCCATCGGCTGGGGACGCCGATGGTGTTCTTATTTCTGCGGGAACATCGTCGCTGCCATTGCCGTCACGTAGGCTTCCTTGCCATGGTAAGTGGTGATCATAATAACTTGTTTTGACAAGTTTTCTGAAAACCCTAGATGGGTTCTTAACAACGAGGAAGATGACTGGTTTCTGTTTAATGAAAACGTGGAGTTAGGACTCTGTGTTCATTATGAAACACGATGTTGACTCTTACGTTTGAAATCTAAACATGGGTCTTGGCCTTCACGTTTGAGCTTTATAGCGCGCATCTCGACTCCCGTGCTTGGGATTTACAACACGAGGCTGGCCTTTGTGTTTCTAGTTTCTTCTCTTAGATTTATGTCAACAACTTACTTCAGCTGCTAATCATTGCTTTTGACTTTGTAGTGTTCTTTCCGCATGTGCCGCTTTCGCAAAAGCATCATTTTGGGTATATTGGCAGCCCTGACGCGAATGAAGTTTTTAGCCTTCGCAGCAGAATTTCGTTGTGCACTTTCCATGACTCGGAGAGAACGAGCATGCTCAGATTCCCACGATGCTTTGCTCTCAGAGCTTTGATCACCAACTTAGACTTGGAGACTCCTGCCGGCCATGATCAATTCTCTAAACCGACGTTCATTTTTAGAGATCACATAGCAGCTGATGACCATCTTATACATGTAGAAGATTCAAAGCTGCTAACGAGAGTCAATAACTGCTTCCTCTTTCTCCCAAATATGAAGAGGATGTATCCACTCTCCTACTTCTTAACTGTGAGCTGTCGCCGAGGTTTGACTTTTGATATAGTCAAGGAGAAAGAAAATGTGTCACTTGGATTTGGTCGACAAGCTCGCACACAAATTAGGGGACAACTCAATCGTTTGAGACTCGATCTATTTGAGAAAAAAAGATCTTGTTCAAGAAGCACCACTTCCAGCGAATGTCTTCATTCGCCAGTTCATCGTGGCTTATGGTGAATTCTCTGCGTAGACGTTCAGATTCCTAAGATTGGTTTGTTCTGGAGAAGGAGGTTGGTGGACCCAGATGGTGGATTTTATTCTTGAGGAGCTTAAGAAACCGCTTGCTCAATCGGGTCTCACGATCCCGGTGTTAGCTACTCGGCGTGGGATTGTTCAAAGCTATCCTAATTTCTTCACCATGTTAGAGAGATACAACCCGGACAGCTACACATTCTTCATACCTGTTGGGGAGTTAGGCTTTGCTCTCTATGAGATGCAATCGGTATTTGGGCTGCCATTGGGTCGGATGCCCTATGAATAATTCATCCCCACTACTGAAGAGCTCTCCATTTTAAGGGTGGCACACCCAGAAGTTTACGCTATCTTTTGGGAGCTGATGTGCTACTTCTACATATGTGCTCAGGTTGTTAGGATGCGTGGAGGGGGTCTTATGCATACTGCATGGGCGGACTATCTCTTTCAAAACTTAGGTCAGAAAGATGAGGCCGTGATCCGACTGGCTGCCATTTCTCTTAAAGACGCTAAGGCCCGAATTAAGGCTTCTAACACTGCTTACAAGACTGAGCACATGGAAGATGGGTTCGAGGCTGATGTCAAATTTGAAAGTTTTCACTACCAGGCCACAATTCTTATTTCCGACATGGCTCTCCTCGCTGGCTTCTTCATGATCTGGTTAAAGCGGTGTGTAGTACCATCGAAACCAGTCGAGGTGATATTAGCTGAGGTCGTATACCCAGCTATCTTATTAGCTCATGGGAGGCCCGTGAGCCTCCTCACTGCTATGGTAGGCTACGTACATAGTGACTTAAGGATGTTGACCTCTGAACTTGTCGGCGCCCGGGGAATTAAGGCTACCAGGAGGAAAGCTGGGAAAACTCCCCAACCATGTGTACCAGTGCCGTATACGTACTTGGTGCCTAGTTCGTCCTACATTGCCCTTCGTTGATGATGGGGGTATTTGAAGACGATGACGCTTATATTCCCTTTGTACAGAGGCTGGAGTCGGCCACATGGACTAATGCCTATATAGTCAGGGCTCGACTGCTTTTGTCTCAGGAAGATAAGTATAGAATCTTCTGCTGCGCTCCTAACTTTGATGGAGCTGATGAGGAGAGTTCTAGCTTTACAGACGTGCTTTTTGAGGGCTCATCCTCTTTGGAAGAGGGCACCTTTAGATGGCTTCTCATGATCAGATTAGGCTATCTGGTCTATCGCTTGAGAGAGAAGTGCATCATTGAACCTTACATGCCTTCTCGATTTGCCAGACAATTTAGATATGATCAGCTTTTTATTGGCAATCCTAACCCAGCATTGGCTCAGGTTGAAAACTTGTACGAAGGGGCCCGCACGTGGTACTTCTTCTCTACCGGAGGGACTCATGTGCACTTTACCTTACCCAACTCACTGCCTAGCTGTTCCACCGTTGCGAACTTCCACGACTGGTTTAATAAGGCTTCTTAAATCTCAGAATATGATATCTACACTTCATGTAGAAGCGAGATTCGAGAATTATACAAATCGAGGAACGGTTTCATCAAGACTCGCTTACCGGGAATAGAAGAGTATCTATCCTGTGAACGAGGAGCGGTCGGAGCCGTCGAAGCCCAAAAGGAGTTGCCCATCATTGAGCCTCTGAAGAAGAGGTTCCTATAGGGACTGAAGAGGGGTTGTTAATTGCTGACCCTCCTGAAGACAAGGTGGCTGAGGAAGTTCCTGAGGAAGCGCCCGCTCTTGAACCTCGCTCCTTAAGATCAGGTAAAAAGGCCCTTACTGCTGAGGAGGAAGGCGAATATGATAGGAGAATTCATAAGAGAAAACTCGTCGCTGCCAAAAACTCTAAGAGGGCCAAATTAATGGGGGATGCAATGAAATCTGCACCTGTTGAGCGCTTGGCCGATAGGGAGGATGAAACGCTTCGATCGATTCCTTCCATTTCTGAGGGAGTGGGAGTCAACGAGATATTGCCCATTGAGGGTTTAGAATCCGCTTCTCCTCCTCTCATCTAGGACCAGGGTATACATGAAGGCCATCCTTCCGAGGTTGTTCCTCCATCTACTCATAATGAGTATACGGGTCCGATCTATCTAACTGCTCCTCCTCCTCGTTTGAGAGCTCTGAGGAAACTAATCGAGGAATTAGAATACTGGATACAGATGACTATTGATGTCGTCAGTCTTGGGGGTGCTTCCTTTGAGCATTTTGAACCCATCTTGACTAAATGTTTAGATAAAATCAAGGATAAAGGTGATGTGTCGTGGACCGAACATTGTAAGGAGAGTGTCATCCTCTTGGAAGCAGAGTTGGTAGCTTTCAAGGAGCTACAGTGCACCAATCTGGAATCTGGAGTGGAGCAGACTATCTCCTTGGCTGTAATCTTGAAGATACATCATCAAGAGGTCCTTTGCAAGAATTTATCTGATAAAAAGGCTTGCATAACGATCTTAAAGGAGCAGCAAACTCAGGTATATACTGATATAAATAATGTTCACTACTGCAAAGGGGACTATTGGCGACGGACAAAGTCGTCGCCAAATGTCCAAAATCCGTCGCTATAAGTTTTAGCGACGGAAAAAAATAAATGCCGTCGCTAAAACTCCATCACTATTGTAAGGGTAGGTAAATCCACCTTTAGCGACGGCAAATCCGTCGCTAATTTATAGCGACGGTTTTATAGCGACGGAAAATCCGTCGTTTATGTATAATTTTTTGACGACGGTATTTTCCGTCGCTATAACTTAATAGTCGCTATAATTTTTGGCGACGGATTTTCCGTCACCAAAATTTCCTTTGGCGACCGTATTTCCGTCGCCCTATTTCCGTCGCTATATAATTTTCCGTCGCCAATACATATTGGCGACGGAAAATCCGTCGCTAAAAGCTATATTAGTGCACAACTGGCGTATTAGTTTTCCGTCGCTAAAAGATCTTTTAGCGACGGAATATCCGTCGCTAAAATTCATCTGAAATTTTTTTAAATTTTTTTTAAAATTAGAAATTCCTGTACAATATATTTCACAACAATAACCTGTACAATAAATTTACACAACACAAGCACATATAACACATATTTCGCGCATATATAATAATTATTTCACTAAAACATAATAAATATCCCAACATTAGAAATGTTATTTATACAGCACACCTATTGTTTTTAATGTTAAAACAAATAAACTCAGTCCCGATCATCATCATCCTCATCACCAACTCCACCTTGTCGAGAAGTCCCATCCTAAAAAAATAAATAAAACGTTATAGAGCAATACGTACATCATCAAAAATTGAATTTTACAGTAAAGTAACAAATTATAAAACAACAAGGCATAACATGCAAGTATAGCAATAATAGAGTATCATGGCATATTCTTACATGTTATATGATTCAGAAAGAGTATCATGGCATATATTTATGTATTATACGCAAGCACGCACATGTTTTTCACAACGCACGCACCCATACCTATCTCCACCGACACGCACACACACACGCACGAGTACCCAGCTCAACCCAATCCCCACACATCCCCCTCCCCCACCACGACCAAACCCAACATCAAGCACACACATAACGTTCACGACAATACAACACATGCAACACCACCACCACCACAATAACAATCCCCTAACCCCACCCACGAACCAACCAAACTCCTACCCCCCCACCCCCTCCCCCTCCATCATCATCACCACCACCACCACCACCACGATGAAAACACCCACCAACCAACAACATAACCAACGACCCACCACGATGAAAACACCCACCAACCAACAACATAACCAACGACCCTACGCACGAACGCCCCACAACAAAACAAAATAACAACCAACTAACCAACAACATAACCAACGACCCTACGCACGCACGCACCATTGTAGGCATCAAAAATTGCCGATAGGTTCCCACGAACAGCTCAGTGTTAGGGAACGACGATGAACATCACTACCCGGTTCACAAGAGTTCAATTGACGTCGGTGAGCGCCTGAAGTGAATCGACGAGCTACGTGAGCCGACAGAATTTTAGAATAACGGGGATGCGGACTGATCGGGAACCCCGCGATTGCTACAAAGGGAGCAATGCCCTTTGTGTCCCGTTTGCCCCACTGATAATCCAAATATCGGGATCGACAGAGCTCTTCGTTAGAATTCCAACGCATCCGAAATCAATTAAATCCGAGTTGGGACGAAAAGTCAACGGCGGTTACACAGCGGACAGTCTCGGACCAAACTGAGGCACCCGGCGGTGTCCCGGCGAGGTCGAAACACCCGAAGGGTGTCTTGGCAAAACCAAGACACCCCAGGGGTGTCTTGGCCAAGCCGAAACACCCCAAGGGTGTCTCGGCCAAGCCAAGACACCCTCACTCCTCTTGGCCTATAAATAGACCCCTTGGGTCTTCATTCAAAGGGCTGGATTTTTGGGAGAGTAAGGCTAGAGCTTGGAGCTTGGAGCTAGAGTTTTGGAGAGCCTTGGCGAAGCCCTGCTGCAGCGAGGAGTGATCGTGCCCTCTACATCAAAGGAGACTTCCTCTTCATTCCCCCTTCTCTTTTCCCTTAGTGTTGCCCCTTGGCGGTGATACTAAGAAGAGCAAATATCTTGATTTATCCGAGATAGGAGCTTTGAGTTTCTAGATCTCACACGGATCGACGAAACTCTGTCGGATTTTCCCAGAACGGATCTGATCGACCGGCGGTCCACGGATATCAACATCCCCGTCACAGGCAAAAGACCCACGCAAGCAAGGACCAATAAACGGGACTTGTGTTTATTTTCAAGAGAGTTGTAATCTTTATTTCTTTGTTATTTGATTCATTGTAACGACTGAAGTTCTAATGAAATCAATGATGAAGGCAACTTTTCCTGAAAACAAGCTGGCGACCACAGTGGGAGCCGCCGATCTTGCTGCCGAGATCGTCATGACGCAACCGGCCTTCAAGATCCGGGTGAATGAAGAGATCGAATACGAGTTCGATCAGCAGAAGTTTGAAGAGTACCTCTCTTCCTCCTCCTCCAGATCCGCCTCTCCGAATAGGCGTGGGAAGACTCCATCTCCCAAAAGGGCTCGCGGGATCTCCAGCTCAAAGATCCAAGATCCCGTCGCCGTTGCTACGCCCGCACCACGCAACGTCCCCGCGTCGTTCAGCATGGTCGAGGCTGCAAATCCGGCTCTCCCTTCCACCACAAAGGTGATTGTTAATGCTACTCCAGCTCTGTCGAAGAGGGCCCGCCAAAGACGGCGTCAGCGCCTCGCCCTACAACAAGCCAAAGCCGCTAAATCGATAGATGGGATACGCTACAATGAGGATCTAAAGTCCAGGTACCGCCGAGAACAACAACGGCAAACAACCAACTTCTCCTCCAAAACAGAAACAAACGAATGGGTTCGTGTAAAGAGGAATCGCTCCACCCTTGAAGAGCGAATCAAGAAGCGTCGGGTGTTGCTCGCACATGCCCGACTCCTCCTAAAGAAAGCAGAGGAGATGCAGAAAGAAGCGGCGGTCAAAAAGCCGCCTACAAACAAGTTGGTGTGGGTACCCAAGTCGAAACCAACACCTTCAACAAAGATGGGTGGAGTTATCGCCCGAAATCTTCCAAATCCAGATGATATTCCTCCTGTTCCGGCACCTTCAACGGAGCCAGGTAAGAACGGGGACCCTTCAAGATCCAGGGTTCCTTTGATAGGTCGCCTCGGTCCTTTACCAGAGAATCGAGGTAGAGTACCTATCAAGGAAAGACTGGGACCATTGAAAGGTCCCCAAGTTATAAATCAGACCGGGGGTCGAATTAATCCCCCCAAGAAAGATGTCAAAGGGAAAAGCCCTATCACCGACCGCATTGGGTTGCGAGTCGAAGTACAAGAGCCCGTTCAGTTTCTACGCTCACAAAAGCGTAAACTTGAACGGGCCACTTTTAAAAAAGCTAGAAAAGCATCGCATTCCCAAAGGGAAGCACACTCATCCGATGATGATGGTGTTATACCGGGGAACACATGCCAACACTCTATAGGTTGCTACAGTTATCAAACTGATGAGTTATACTATAGAGCTGGGGGTATGGAAAAATCTCGGAAGAGATATGTGCAGGACATGGAGTCTCGCTGCCCGTGCGCCAACATAATTAAGGCGGTGCTATCAGAATGCTGCTGTGCTGGAACCCCAAGGAGAGTCTCGGTGTTCGAGAGAATTTCCGAACCAAGGCATTTCCGCAAGAAGAAGTTCGTCCGCCAAGAAGACGAATATCTAAGAGTGTCGGCTAATATGGCCGGCAGGAGGAAATCAACCAGATATTTCAACCTGGATCAGCTTGCCGAGGTATCCCGATGCATGACGCGGTTGCCACCGGGAACCAATGGCCGGAAGAATTACCAAAGAGTACAAAAGGGACTTTCTCTAGAAGAAGAGGAGTCGGATGCTGATTCAGATTCTTGCTCGGCCATAGCGTCTGATGACACGGCTTCGAGTGCGGGGCAACCTTATGAATCGCTTATGATTAGTGCCGAACAAGTGACTAAGATACTTGAAGAGGCCCTGGCTATGCAGAAGGAGAGCTTCAAGTTCAAGATGGAGATGGCCATGCAACGAATGAGGGAGATGCACGACCAATAAATTGCGGCGATGACAGTTCACCAAGGAGAGCCCGGTCGACGCAATACTCCGAATCAAGAAGAGAATGAGCGGGAAGGAGATAACGTCAACATCCCTCCTGTCAACAACGACAATGGGGGTGGTCCCGCAGATGATAAAGAGGACCACGTCACCTCTTCCCAAGGCCACTCGAAAGCAGATACGAGTGAGGACAAGAAGATGAAGGACTTGGAGAGCAAAATCAACGCGTTGATGAACGCTCAAGAAGTAAAGAGGACCGGTATACCCTGTCCCTACCCAAGGGAATGGGAATCAATCCTATATCCGGCAAACTTTAATTTAATTAACTTTACGCCGTTTGATGGGAGGGGTTTCCCTACCCAACACTTGATATATTTCAAGTCTCATTTAGGAATCATTTCTGGAAATGAGCCTCTCATGATGCGGTCATTCGTCGGCACTCTTCGCGGAGCAGCCTTCGATTGGTATCGTCGTCTCAAGCCCGGAAGTATCAGCAGCTGAGATGACATGGAGGATATGTTCTTAACAAATTTCTTTGATGATGACACCGAAATTTTGATCGGCACGCTATTCGACAAAAAGCAGAAGAATGGCGAGACGGTCAAAAATTTCGTGAAAAGATTCCGAAATAAAGCAATGAATTGTAGGGACCCAGTCAGCGAGGATTTTATCCTCGAAACTTGCCACAACAATTTGACGTTGGATATCCTCGAAGCCATGGGAATGGCGCCACCAAAGACCTGGAAGGACCTGAAGGTGCGGGGAGAAAGAGCCGAGCGATTCCTCAAAAGGAAGAAGGCTGAAAGAGGGCAAATCACAGGTAACGCTCCACAGCAAAACTTTGTCCCTAAGGGAAAAGGAAAGGCACATGCGAATGCTGTGAACGCGAACCAAATATTTGAGGTGCAAGCACAGCCGCAACAGCAGCAACAGAAGGCGCCTCAACAATCAAGGTGGCAACAACAGCCCCAGAAGCAGAAGGCCGCAGAGCCAAAGTTCCCCAAGGTCTATTCATTCAAGGACGATGAAGTCCCCGGTATTTTCAAATACCTCGTCGAGAACAACAAGATCAAGTTGCCTCCGATTCAGGATCAAGCAGACGCCAAGAGAGTCAATGATCCAAAGTACTGCGCATTCCACCGAGCGGTACACCATCCTACCAAGGTATGCTACACTCTTAAAGATAAGATTCAAGCCCTAATCGATGTTGGGGTTATCACTATGAAGCAACCCAAGGAGAAGAATGTGGGTACGAATACAGTATCCATCAGCTTCGCTGTTCCTTCGAGCTGGTTTCAACATGAGCTAGTAATCAACGCAGTAGTGAAGACGGTGAATGATGATCCTCACAAACAGCGCTAGAAAGGGTTCGTACCACACACGGCCCCAAACAGCGAGATTCTGTGGGTTCACCCGGACTTGATCACAGATGAACAATGGGCTGCGACTTCTTCCAAGAAAAAGTCGAAAAGAAAGGGTAAATCCTGTCATGGAGCTTCTGCTATACCAGGGGTGGATGACGACAGAATTCCGACCTTCCCGCTCTCTGAAGACGAACAGGAGGCCTTCGCAACCCGAAGCGGGAACGAATATCACTACAAGTACCCGGATGCTTCCGAGCTATTGGGCACCAAAACCCCACCTTCCAAGACGCTGGCAGAACTGGGAATCGCAGCAACTCCCCCAGCGCCGGTAGCTGCGGAGAAAGTCCCGCAAAAGGAGAAAGGGAAAGAGCCTGTACGACAAGAAGCTCAAAACACGAGGCAGTCTCGATTCAATCATCCGATTGGGAGAGACAAACCGGGAAATGCAAGCTCTCCACCCCATTTTGATATCATGGCGCAGTTGGCTAACATCCCGGCTCGGATAACCCTATACGAGTTGCTGCATCTGTCAAAAGATACAAGGAAAGCATTACAGGAGGCCTTGAGCGATTCTGAAACCTTCCTGACTCGGATCAAACCATCTCCTGAGGAACCGGAGTCGTCAGTTCAGCACTGCAATCTCGCAGCGCATCATTTTCCCTGCATCTTATTCACCAAAGAAGACATGCAGACGAAGAACTCAAAGCATGATAGGCCCTTGTATTTCACCGGGCACATTGGCTCCAGCATGGTCAACCGGATCCAAGTCGATCCGGGTTTCGCTGTTAGCATCATGTCATTCCGATTGATGCATCATCTCGGGATCCCGACTAGCAAATTAGCCTCCACTGGCACGATGATTTATGGATTCAACACCAGCGGGTCCAGACCCCTGGGGAAGATCCGAATCAAGTGCCAGATCGGGGATTTGAAGTCGGAAGTTACTTGCTATGTGATTGACGCGGAAACATCCTATAACTTACTGTTGGGTCGACCTTGGATCCACGGTAACCTTATAGTCCCGTCAACTCTGCATCAATGCCTTAAATATGTAGGCACAAATAATGAAGTTAAGACGGTGGTCGTGGATAAGCAACTGTTTAAGGGATTGGAGAACTATTTCACCGATTCCCTTTTATACAGTGCTGAATCCGATACTGAACCATCGGCCCAGGGGACGGACAGCAGTGATGAAGCTGATACCGAAGCCGGGCTTGATTACGATGGTGGTTTTGTTCTTAATGACATTATACCCATTGTAATCAATCTTGACAATGATAAATCATTGGAGAATAGTTGTAATTGGTAACTTGCCGAAGAACTATCAATAAACGATGATTTAGAGTACTCGATGTGTCTCGATAATGTCACTAAGGAACTCTATGATAACCCTGATTTACTTATGCCTCTTCAATCATTTTGCTTGACAAAAAAGCAGGTACACGACCCTTGCGGAACGACGCTTGTCATCCCCGCAGGGATTGGGGTGGAAAGGAGGTCGTCTACGGCAAAGGAAGAAAATCTCCGATACCCGACCACTTCTTGGAAGAGGAAGACGACGATGATAAACCTGCTCCACATCTATTCAGATATGATGCGAAAGCACGCAATATGATGGAAAAGCAGGGATATGACTTCAAGCTTGGAGAGGGTCTTTACTTTGGTCGAGGTCCGCGAGTTCCACCTCGAATGGCCTATGTACCAAAAGGAAAACCCGATAATTATTATCGCCACAAAAGAGGCTTAGGATATGTCTCCTCATCCGACGACGAGTGTTGCTGGCAAATCATCGATCAGATTGCTAACAAGGCTAGAAAAGGATACTCTTCCGACTCTTCGGCTTGGGATTCCGACGCTAGTCTTGGCGAAATGTTTAAAAAGCTAATGTCGAACATGGTCATGGTTGATCCAACGACAATAGAAGAGGATGACCAGATGCCAACATGGGAAGATCCGTGGGTTCAACACTTGAACATGCAATACGGTGATAGGTTCGAACAGAGAGAACCTCCTACCGAAGATCAAGTAGTCCAAGTGAATATGGGAAGTGAGGAAAATCCGAAGCCGATATTCATTAGCGACAGTCTCCTACCTGAGGAGAAAGAAGAGTTAATCTCTCTTATCCGGGAGTACATCGATGTGTTCGCCTGTAATTATGAAGACATGCCAGGGCTCGATCCAAACGTAGCAGTGCATCGTCTCAACATTAAGCCGGATGTCAAACCAGTCAAACAACAACAAAGACGGTTTCGTCCACAAATGATGGAGGCGGTCGAAGCCGAAGTTAAAAAGCTCGTCGACTCAGGATTCATTAGAGAAGAGCAACATCCAGAATGGCTTGCCAATATTGTCCCGGTCCTTAAGAAGAACGGGAAAATCAGGATATGCATCAACTTTAGGGACCTCAATGCTGCTTGCCCAAAAGATGATTTTCCTCTTCCCATCACGGACGTTATCATCGACAACACGTGCGGGTTCGAGAGGATGTCCTTTATGGATGGTTTCTCTGGTTATAACCAGATAAAGATGCATCCAGATGATGAAAAGCATACTGCATTTAGAACGCCTCTCGGCGTATTCTGCTACACAGTCATGCCCTTCGGCTTGAAGAATACAGGTGCTACATATCAGCGAGCTATGTCGAAGATCTTTCAGGAGCATCTCCGAAAGACTGTCGAATGCTACGTAGATGACCTGGTTGTGAAAAGTCGTGATAAGAATGATCACATTAAGGACTTGAAGACCATGTTCGACTTGATGCGAGCTCATCAATTGAAGATGAATCCCCCCAAGTCTTTCCTCGGAATGTCTAGTGGTAAATTCCTGGGATTCGTCGTCACCACCAAAGGTATTCACATTGACCCGGATAAAGTAAAGGCGATTAATGAATTACAACCGCCAAGAAACCTCAAAGAGCTCAGAGGACTACAAGGGCGATTGGCTTATATCCGTCGGTTTATCTCGAACCTTTCGGGAAAATGTCAACCGTTCTCCAGGCTCACAAAGAAGGGCGTATCATTCGTATGGGACGATGCTTGTCAAAAGGCATTTGAGAGTATTAAAGAGTATCTCTCGAAACCTCCCGTACTCGTTGCACCGAAATCGGGCAAACCGTTCTTGATTTATGTCAAGGCGACGAGCCACTCATTAAGTGCATTGCTTGCACAAGATGACGATAACGGTCACGAGCAGGCGGTGTATTATTTAAGCCGAACCATGGTAGGCGCGGAATCTTGATATCCCATGATTGAGAGAGAATGCCTCGCTCTAGTATTCGCCATCCAGAAGATGCGGCATTACTTGGTTGGACAGACCATCTATGTCATCTCCAAAGTTAACCCAGTCCGAGTGTTCATGACTCAACCAGCTTCCATGAATTGGCGGTTAGCAAAATGGGCTTTACTCTTGTCCCAATACGATCTGCACTTCAAACAGCAGAAGTCAGTAAAAGGGCAAGCCATCTGCGATCTCCTGGCATCTAATCCAACTACGGATACCACCGAGATATATGACGACCTACCTGATGAAACCCACGAAGTCAACGCAACTTCGCACCAACAAGTGTGGCGTTTGTACTTCGATGGCGCTTCCCGAGCGGCTCTTGTCACAGGTACTTCCGGATGTTCTAAGGTCTCCTCCGGAGTTGGAGTTGTCTTAGTTTCCCCAGGAAACCATGTGATGCCTCGAGCCTACTCATTAACCAGGCCATGCTTGAATAATGTAGCAGAGTATAACGCACTGATTATAGGGCTCAATTTCGCCAAGGAGCTGGGGGTTGAGTATCTCAAAGCTTTCGGTGATTCTCAACTGATAGTTAAACAAGTCCAAGGGGAGTATGAAGTCCGAAGTCAGGATTTAATCCCATATCACAAGATGGCGGTGGAACTAGCGGAATCGTTTGAAGGATTCTTCATCGAGCACGTTCCGCGGTTACAGAACACCTACGCAGATGCGTTAGCGGCTTTAGCTGTATCTCTAGCACAGCCTCCCGGAACAGAGCAGTTTGTTACGGTAAGAACTCACCAACTCTTAGTGCCGCTTTACAATGAAGATGGCAGGGAAGAAGAGGTCCAGGAGGTGCACACAACTCAGGCTGAGTTCGAACCCCGAGATTGGCGTTTCCCCATCATAGACTACGTCTTGTATGGAATCTTGCCAGAAGATGTGAAGGAGAGAGAGTCAATCAGACGAAGAGCTCCAAGATTCTACTATAATACGGAGAATCGAACGCTATATCGCAGGGGGTACGATGGGCTGCTAGCACGTTGCTTATCGACCAAAGAAGCTGAAGAAGTGCTTAGAGAGGCGCATGAAGGAGAGTGTGGCGCACACCAACCTGGTCCCAAGATTTACGACCGCATCAGAAGAATGGGATATTTTTGGCCTTTCATGATGAGCGATGCAATCATATACGCCCGAAAGTGTCACGCATGTCAAGTACACGCGAATTATATGCACCAACCTCTGGAGCATCTGCATCCTTCGGTTACGTCATGGCCGTTCGAGACTTGGGGAATGGACATTGTTGGTCCTATAAATCCTCCTTCAGTCAAAGGTGACCGGTTCATCCTGGCAATTACCGATTACTTCTCCAAATGGGCTGAAGCAGTTCCACTCAGAGAAGTTAAAACGAGTAACGTCATTGCATTCATCAAGCACCATATCATCTACAGGCATGGTGTTCCAAGACGAATCATACATGACAACGGTCCTCAATTTGTCAGCAACGCCTTCATAAGGTTCTGCGAAAAGTTCAAAATTCAGGACATCTCATCAACGGCTTACAATCCCACAGCAAATGGATTAGCTGAAGCCTTCAACAAGACTATCATAAAGCTCTTGTCAAAACTTGTGAAGAATAACAAACGGGATTGGGATGACAAGCTCGGCGCGGCTCTATGGGCCTATCGTACCACCGTGCGTACACCGACCGGCGCAACCCCATATTCATTGGTGTACGGATGTGAAGCCGTTCTACCTTTGGAAATCCAAATTCCATCTCTTTGGATCGCTCTTGCAACACAGATGACGACCGAAGAACAACATCAGAAACGCCTCAAAGAACTCGAGATGCTCGATGAAAAGCGCCTGGAAGCTCAGCAGCATATTGAGTTTTACCAAGCCAGAATTTCTCGAGCCTTCGACAAAAAGGTTCGACAAAGGAGTTTTAAGGAAGGGGATTTGGTCTTGGTTGAAAGACGTCCTATGATCCTTAACTCCAAGAAGAAAGGCAAGTTTGAACCCAAATGGGAAGGACCGTTCGTAGTAGAAACAGTTTACTCGAACGGCGCATATCGCCTAGTCACCAAAGATGGTGACCGGCTCATGATGCTAATAAATGGCAAATTCCTGAAAAGATACTATCCTTAGTATCTTCAGAAAATTTTGATGTACCGGGAAGTTCCCGGAAGAATGCCGCATTGGGGTATTCTTAGGGATAACCCGGTCGCTGTAAAAGAGATGAACAAGAAATCCACATTCGAATTCCGAATGTTCTTGTTTGTCAGACTCTAACTCTCATGAGATGAGATCTAATCATCCGATGGATTAATCTTCCCTCACAAAACTTTCAGTGGTGTTGGACGACTCATAGTCTCCACCACACAATTCCCACTTGGTCAAACCTTCCTACAGTTAGGACCAAAGCCAAATTCCCCTCTCGATCCCTCCAATGAACGAGAGGTCCACAAATCGAGCGATCAAACCTTCTTACGGTTGTGATCGTTCTCAAACTTCCCACTTGGTCAAACCTTCCTACAGTTAGGACCACAACCAAAATCTCCTCTCGATTCCTCCAATGAACGAGAGGTCCACTTTTAATCCGGACAACCAAACCTATAAAAGTTAGGGTTGTTCCCTACTCTCACTTAGTCAAGCTTACCATGGCCAAGACTAAGACTGAGTCATTCCTTTTCGATAAACGAAAAGTTGCCTTTGCTTCTTTTTCCACCAAACCTATAAAAGTTAGGGTAGAAATTGAGCTTCTTCAGATTCAAATGACCAATCCTATAAAAGTTAGGGTCGTTTGAACCTTTTCGATTCTCGGAGTGGAGATCCCACTCCTAGTTTCATCCTTCGGATCCTGGGGGTGGAGATCCCACCCCGAGTTTCCTTTCCTGCTGAAGATAAAATATAAAATTCTTCCTCTTCAGATTCAAATGACCAATCCTATAAAAGTTAGGGTCGTTTGAACTTTTCGATTCTCGGAGTGGAGATCCCACCCCTAGTTTCGTCTTTTCGGATTCTGGGGGTGGGGATCCCACCTCGAGTTTCCTTTCCTGCTGGAGATAGAATATAAAATTCTTCCTCTTCAGCACTGGGAGATAGAATATAAAATTCTTCCTCTCTCAGTTTGTCTTTGAAAAGACGCAACCCCAAACTTCCAGTCCGCGCACTTTGTGCACGGGGCGGTGCGGGGTACCCTTCGGCATCACAACACAAAGTCTCAAAGAGTTTACTCTCTTAGCACAACGTTACATGCGGAACGGATCTGGACAATTCGCATGCTAGCCCGATTCAAACGGTAATCGGTAAAGGCACATCAAACCCGTTGAAGGCTGGGGGTTTGCCAAAAACTCCAAAGTCTATACCTAACACGTATAGTCGGTTTAGTCTTTTACTGATTAAAGAAGACACCAGGGTCTAAACCTGGGGAATGTTATCCCGAAGCCTAAGAAGGGATAAGTCATCGCCTAATACGCGGTGCGGGGTGCCCTTTTCCCTATAAGAAATGGTGAAGTCTATGTATTCAAAGTCATAGCATTGAGGGCTGGGGGTGTACCAAAAATCCTGTGAAAGAAGCAAATGCGGAGTCTCTAGTAATAAATCAAGCCAAAAGCATACAACAACAAGTTCGTTAGCCCGAAGGCAACTGACGGCTGAGAACATCGGACTCTAGACTAGAGAGCCTGTCCATGTAGCCCTGCTCAAGTTCTGCCTGTAGGCTAGCTCGGACAGAGTCTTCAGAACTGCTTAAGACCTCCGCGGCTTCATTTTGCAGCTTCATCAATCCCTCCTGTGTCGATCCCAGTTTATCGAGTGTCCATTCACGAGAACGCTCTAATCCAGCCAGGTCCTCGGCGATAAGAGTAGCGGACTCTTCGGCACGCCTCAAGGCCTCATTCAGCCTAGCTATCTCCTCACGGGTGGAATCCAAGGAACTGAGTAATTTAGCTCTCCCGGCATCCTTCTTCGCCAGGGTAGCCATCAGCTGCGCAACAGAATGCTCACGTGATCGAAGCTCACTGCCGATGGAAGATCTCAGGTCATGCCACTGCGTCAGCCTATCCTCCATCTGAGAGGATACAAAAGAGGAAGCTCCACCAGCCTTCAACTCCCTCAACTCTCGGATCTCTAACTCCAGAACAGCGAATTCGGCAGTGAAGGAATCGACCAACTCTGGGTGTCCCTCTTCCCTCATCATCATCATGTGACGAGAAAAGGAACGCCTGAATTGATCGAAACAGTACTCTCTGTGAAGAAGCTTCTCAATCATGCCGTTATAAAAGGCGGTAAAATAGCCAAGGTCCATACGGAAAACGTCTCTGTCTGGATCGGTATCGGCCAGAAGGGCGCGGACACGCTCATACAGAGAAGATTGAAGTCCTGCAAGCAGCAATATAGAAAGCTAAGGGATTATCGAGTACGATGAGAAAATTCAAAGTCAAATTCCGAGCGTACCTAGGCCGACGGAGGTTCCCTCGGGCTGAGGTCCGACAGATTCCGGGATAACGGCAGGGGTGGTCATGGAGGGTATATCAACCCTTGTAGGCAGATCAGTCATACCTCCCGGCTGTGGCGGAGAAACACCTCCCTCATGTAAGCTATCAGCTCCAGTAACCGTAGTGGCATCAGGCACAACGCCTGGTCCTATAGTTACACTTCTTCATTAGTCAAAATGGAAAGTGGGATAAAAAAAATGAAGGGAATCGGATATATACCTGTGAATGAATAACTCCCAAAGAGTGGTCTCACAGTCCCTCTGGAAGTCTGTTCAGCCAGCATGTCGGCTAATAATCCGGCGTCAGGTTTTGAGAAACTTGGTGCAGGAACATATCCCTGTTCCTCGAAACCTACATCATGGAAGGCTCCGTCCCCAGCTGGCTTTTCTATCGCAACATCTGCAGGGCAACCCAGATGTTGGAGATATGTATAAGAAGATAAGGAGGAAAGGAAAGCTTTGAAATACCTGCAGCAGGAACAGAGGATTCTCTTTCCCCATGACGGAGGAGGGCATCATCGGATGTAGGTATGCCTGAGTATGGACCGGCGGGCTCAACACCGTCTGTCTGCTTAAGGTTAATGTTTAGATCGATGCCCAATGAGCCGTCATGAAGGGCGTCGCACATCTGCTGCATGAAGCAGTCCATGTTATCAGACCCAGGGAATACCGGATCTGGTGGAAGCTCGCCCTCTTCAAAGAACCCTGAAGCATAAAACATGATTACGAATCCCAAAAGGTAAATCACCTTAAAGCAATAAAAAGGTGTACAACAAGATGATACCTTCCTCTCCACCGGCAATGTCACCTAAATCCACTCCATGAGGACGCTGGCCGACGGGTGGTTTGTGAGCGATCTTCTTCCTTTTCAAGGTACCAGCTCTCCTAGAACCGACAGATCGGTCATGCACGGACTGGCCACACGTCTCAACATGTGTGGGGACTGGGTCGTTGGGTCCCAAGCTCGTATAACGAGAAGCGAGCGACTCATCAACTGTCCAGCCTAAAGTAATAATGGTCATCAAACGAGCAGAGATCTTTCATTGATACCAATTGGAATTAAGAAAGGAAATCAAAGGGCATGACAAACCTGCATCAAGTTCTTCTTGGTCGGTGTCTATGTCCACATATCCCTCCTCAAGAGTCTCGTCACCATCCATAGCAAGGAGCTCGTCATCAGCTTTGCTTGGAAGAGGAGAGTGGGCAGACCTCTTCCCCTGCTTCCGAGCAAACTCAGCCTTGCGAGCAGCCATCATAGCAGCCTGAACCGAGTGTTCGGACTATAATTCTGAAAGACTCCTCACCACAACGGATTCATGGGCGGAAAGGAACCACTTGCAGCTGAGGAAAGTAATCATCGGCTTGCGTCTATAAGAAGGGAGAGCAAAATGGGCTCCGGTGCAGCCCACCATAGTCCATAACCATGCTCGTACGCCATCAATAAGCCCTCCCTCAAACCTCAAACTTCGGCTGGGATTCCCAACATATAGTTGGTCATAGCCGAACTGACGAGCAAAACGGTAAGGGAGTAAGGCTCTATATGGCACCGGTTCTTCACCCGGAGAACAAGATATCCGACACGGATGTTCACCAACCAACGGAAGCAACCGATGTCAAGAACAGTCCGGTCACTTCTAGGTTTCTCCTCGTCGACTAGCACGTCACCGTAGCGACCCGAGAAGTGAGGAAAGCATTTGAAGAACTCCCAGCTCTTGCGAACTTGAAGTTCTTATTGTACATCATTGAATTTCTTCCCGAGCCACTTGCTCCTCTCCAACAGCTGAACGAAAGGAACGGGAACATCAACAGCACTGGGCGCCGACATCAAGTTAGGACGGTGAAGAACGAGCCACGCCATCAGATATGCGTAGGGAAGCTCGACCTTAAGACAGATAAGCTCGGTGGATGGTTCAGGACCCACCTGAGTAAAGCCACTGACCACACTCCTAAGCCCGCAATGGATGCTAGCAACCATCGCTGGGAGCAGAGAGAGCTTCCTCCCATAAGCTAGCTGAATCGCGGGGAAGAGCACCTCGATAGGGAAGGCGTCTGAAGCCTGGTATGGAACAACACATTTCTTCAACCAGAGCACAAGGTAGCCTGCCAGTAAAGACCGAGGCTCAATAGACTTCTGTGCGCGGCGAAGGAATGAACGAAACTTGGTTCCTGCGGGGAAAGCTCCCTCAGCACTGCCAAGGGTATAAGAACGAGTCTCATGCTTCTCCATCAGCTCGTTAATGGTGGTAAAAGTCAGGACATCTAACTCGCGTACAGGCTCGCTGGAATCACCCTCCAAATTCTGGAACAAATAAACCGCAAACTGCTTCAAGCTGATCTTCTTCTTCGTCTTTGCTGGAGGAGAAGTCAGGAGCAAGGAGGTATGATAGTGGCAAGTGAGATCCCAAAGAGTGTCGTACATATCAGGATTATCTTTCTTCAACCACCCCAACTGCTGGTTCGAAGGGAAATACTCCTGATATGGGCAATCCCCCATCGGAAGGCCAGAAACCTGATGCATCTCATGTAGAGCCAGCCCTAGCTCTCCACCGCTGGTCAAGAATGTGTTACTATCTGGCATATATGTCTCCAGCAACGCCAAAAAGTGACGGCAGCTGACTGGGATCCCGTGCATGGTGGTTCGTATGGGTGCATACAACCCGCTATCCTTCAAATCCTTCTCTCATCGCCCCAGGACATAGCTGGTCATGCGGGTCCACCACCCCTTGGCTAGCGAGGAAGCCCAACCGTAGCATCTATAATCTGGTGGAGGTAACCGTCTTCCAAGCTGAGCCAGGCGATTCCTCACGGTAGGAGCAGCTACCGATACCTCGCCTGGGGGTGCGGTATCAAGGCCCATGATCCCGGGTCGAAGTCCACGAATGTGGTGATACCCAGTAGAACCAGGAGTCTTAAGATGAGAGGTATATCCGCACTGCACCCGCTTAGCCTCGTCAGTGAGATGCCAGGACATTTGTCGCCCCACAGCCTGTCTCTCCAGATGAGTGAAGGAACATTGACGAGGAATGGAGGGAATATATAGAAGAGCCCCTTCGTCAAGATTCAGCCAATGCTCCTCAGTAAGAGTCAATATAGCCGGATCCTCAGTATGATCTCCGAACAGAAAATCCGGCTTCTTTAAAGCCTGAGTGGAGGAAGAATCCGTGGTAAGGGGAGCATCTGTAATGAGTTGGCGTAAACAATGACGCCCTCCATCTCGTATCAAGCGACAGGATTCGTCAGAACGATCTCTGTCGAACTGAGGAAGTGGATCAACGGCCTGCTTAGCGGAAGCCGAAGAGAACACTTATCTACTACAACCAGTAGGGGCATGATGAGAGAGGCTACCTGCGGGGAACTCGACTGCAACAAAGCATAAGGATGGAGTCAGAAAATCCATTCGCGGGATAATTGGAGAGACGATTTCGAGTGTCCTACACCGGGAGGACGGTATGCGTCATCACGTAGATACCGTGATAACACACACCGACCTGTAAGGTGTAAGACGACACGAGATCACCCCAATATATCCGAAGACTTGAATTGGCTAAGCAAAACAAGTCCGTAACCTTAACTCCGCGAGAGGGGTATCGGTTCTTCCTTCATGACCCGCGAAGAGGTCAATCGGGGATACAGAAAATATAAATTCTTACCTCCGAAGAAAGAGGCCGCTGAAGAAGATACAGCGGGAGCCTCCTCCTCGCTGTGTTGTGAATGGGAGCGACTCCTGGAAGGTCGAGAGCGACGAGGAGACATCGCAAATCTGCAATAAAAAGTAATGCGTCAGGTACAATATACATACGCGAAATTTAAAAGGGGAAATTAAGCACTTGAACTTAAATCCTATGAATAAATAGGATTTTATAGTTGAAGTCTAATTAAACCTACAAATTTCGTACACACGAAACAATAATTGCCATTTTCGCGGTGAGTTTTGGTGAAATACCCAAAATACCCCTGGTGTTCAAGGGTAAATTTGGGTCAAGGACGTACTCGAGATGGGTCGTGGTCATCATATCTGATCATATAGCACCCCCGGTACCCCACAACTCTGGTTAATTTTGCAAAGAAGCCCTTTTGTAAAATTTAGCCACTCTTGCAAAAAGACCCCTCCACAAATTTCGGTTTAGTTCCCACATACCTTTACCAAAACTTTGGTTATAGGTTTGTGGTCTAAATCTTGGGATTTCAGCCCTAAATTTCAGACCATTTGCAAATAAACCCCTTTGCATTTGGTGGGCTGTTTTGCAAATAAACCCCTCAAACAAACATTGATTCTTTGCACACAAACCCCTCCAAAAATTTGGCCAAATGGGTATAAAACCCTAATCCCAAATTTCAGTCTACTTTTACACAAAAGTCCCCCAAAATTCTGGCCATAAATGCAGATATTGCATAAAACCCCCCAAGGCTTTGTGCATACGCCACCCATCATCAAAAGAATCAATCTTTTTACAAAAAGATGTGCTCTTTGCATATGGATCCATGGCCTACCCCCATTACAAGCATAAAGCTATAATCTTTACAAAGAAAAAAAAAGGAGGGTTTCGAAAGAAAGATTACCCAAATAGCCCTTTTCTTGAACTTGAAGATCAAAGGAACCCTAACTTATGAAGAGGGTAATTTCGGCCAATGCAAATCTGAAATTTGGAGTTCTTCAAAGTGGGAACAATGGTGGAGGATTGAAAGGAAGAAGATGAAGTTTAAGAGGAAAGGAGAATCTCTTTGAATTTTAAAAAGAGGGGGGGACCATAAACAAAAGACAAATGAGGAAAAGGCCAAACAAAAGGGGGGGGGACCACGAAAAAACCAAGACACCCCATGGGGTGTCTCGGCATAACCGAGACACCCCAAGGGTGTCTCGGCTTTGCCGAGACAACCCAAGGGTGTCTCGGCTTTGCCGAGACACCCCAAGGGTGTCTTGGCAAAGCCGAGAGACCCCAGGGTGTCCCGGTTTTGTCGGGACACCCCCTGGGCGTCTTGAGTTAGTTTTGCCCTCGAACGACTTTCGGACCCCGAATTCGTCGATTTCTTTTCACCAAATTGTTGGATATATCAACAACATCCACCAAAGTCAACCTTCGACGTTCGAAACCCTAAGGGTGGCGCCGGTCAACGCGTAGCCCTAGGTCAACGCCATTCAATGCGTTGCGACAAAGAGTCAACCGTCGATGTTCGAAACCCTAAGGGTGGCGCCGGTCAACGCGTAGCCCTAGGTCAACGCCCGTCAACGCGTTGCGA
>BQKN01000071.1:705182-743862 GCA_022839385.1 Asparagus kiusianus | reverse complement strand
AGATTGAGAGGGGGGGGAGAAAGAGAGAGAGAGATTGAGGGGGAGAGAGGGGCGGCGGCGGCGCGGCGGATGAACGGCGGCGGCGGCCGAGGGGGGCGCAAGAATCGGACCATGTGGGGGCTCTTTTAGCGGCGGGGGGGAAGGAGGAGAAAACTAGGGGGCGGGGGGCGGCCGAGGGGGGATCGGACAGCGGGGGGGCGATCGGACAGCGGGGGAGGGCGGGGGGATCGGACAGCGGGGGAGGGCGGGGGGAAAATAAGAAGGGGGGGAGGAGGTTAGGGCATTAAATTCGGGCGCGGGTGCCCAAAAAATTTGGGCGCTCGCGCCCAAATTTTTTTGCCCGAAATTGTTTTTAGCGACGGCATTTCCGTCGCTAAAAATTCCTTAGCGACGGAAATTCCGTCGCTAAAAATAATTTAGCGACGAAAAAACTTTCGTCGGGAAATATTTTAGCGACGAAACATTTTCGTCGCTAATATATAATAATCCGTCGCTATAACCATTGTAGCGACGGATAAATAGCGACGGAAGTTTCCGTCGCTATAAATCATCATATAGCGACGGAAAATTCCGTCGCTATTTTTCCGTAGGTACAAGCTGATTTTCTACTAGTGGTTGTTTCTAATATTCGTGTCATTGAAGAAGCCATCGATCGATTAAAGGCCGAGTTGGCCCAGAAGAAAGCCCAGTTGGCTCAATATGCAAATGTCAGAAAAGGGCTTCAGCTTCAAAGTGACAATATTTTTAAGGATTTTTGCAGCACACTCCACGCATCTAAAAGAATTCGAAGAGAGATTGCTGTTGCATCCCCTGCTGAAGCAGAACTCAAAAAGGAGATTGAAGAACGAGTCTGGGCCGCTCACGAAGAGAAACTTTCTGCATTCAAGTCCAGGCTGAAGTCCTCTAAGCTGATGAATCCTGAAGCTTAAGTTTTATACTGTTTTTGGCTGGGGAATAAGTTTGTATCATTTTCATTTCGATTATCATCACTTTGTATCAAATTAACAATATTGAATGAAAATGATATTATTTCATCTTTCATCATCTCTCTTGTTGAATTCTAATTCGGGACGATGAAAAGTAATACAAATGTTGTAAGCGTAGTGTTAACTTAGCATGAACTTGAAATTCTCTTTATTACCACTTAGAATAATTCCAGAAAATTTCAACCGTCAGAAATATAGTGTTAACATGACGACATACAAAACAGGGAAATTAAATATTTATTCCCGCAATACACTCTGAATTGGCAACCCCCATCCTAACTTAACTGGAGTTTGAGAGAGAAAGAGGGGGCTACATGACTTACGGGAAGTATCTCTTAAGGAACTTCCCGTTAATTGGCATCATGAGCCTGTCTCCTTTTTGATCGATGAGACGATAAGCTCCATTCGAATAAACTAATTCTATTATGAAGGGTCCTTCCTATTTGGGATTGAACTTCCCTTTGGTTTTGTGTGTCATCACCATGGGTCGTCTAATAGCTAAGACCAAATCACCTTTCTTGAAAATTCGTTATTTAACCTTTATGTTCTAGGCTTTAGAAATTTGGGCTTGATACAACTCGATCTGTTATTGAGCTTGAAGTCGCTTGTTGTCTAAGGCTTCAAGTTCCTGAAAACGTAGTTGATGTTTCTCTTCCTCTGTCATTTTAGTTGCGATAGCGACTCTCAGGGAATGGATCTGAATTTTTAATGGTAGCATAGCTTCGCAGCCGTATACCAAAGAGAATGGCGTAGCTTTTGTGAGGGTCCTCACCGTTGTGCGGTAGGCCCAGAGACATTAACCGAGTCTTTCGTCCTAATAACGTCAGCTCTTTGAAACAAACTTTTTGAGAAGCTTCACAATGATCTTGTTAAAAGCTTCTGCAAGGCCATTTGCTGGCGGATAATATGCCGTAGAGGCAACGCTTTGGATTCTAAATTTATCGCAAAATCTCTGAAATCCAAAGCTGACGAATTGTGTCCCGTTGTCATGAACTATTCATCTGGGAACTCCAAAACGGTAGATGACGTGATGTTTGATGAATTTGATTACATCCAAAGTCTTGACTTCTTTTAGCGAGATTGCCTCCGCCTATTTGGAGAAGTAATCGGTTACAGCCAAAATGAACCGGTGTCCTTTTTGAAAGTCGGAGGAGAGATTGGTCCCACAATATCTATACCCCACATTTCAAATGGCCAAGATGCAGATGTGGGATGTACGTTCCCTAGCGCTTGATCACCATGAATTTGACATGCGTGATAATATTTAGCATAGTCAACTGCGCCTGAGAACATTTTTGGCCAATAATAGCCAATTCGTTGGAGGCGATCTCCCAACTTAGCCCTAAGTTGATGGGCCCCGCACATTCTGTCATGAGCCTCCTTGAGAGCCTCCTTTGCTTTCTTTCTAGAAAGGCATTGAAGCAAAACTCCATCATGTGATTTACAATACAATATTTGAGAAACTGTGTCGTAATAGAATCGGAGGGACTTTCGTTTTATAGCGGTCGCTTCCTTAGAATTATCGGGCAAAATCCCGTATAAGACATAATCGATATACGGGAATCGCTAATCCCTAGATTCAAGCTCCATGGAGGTTGTGCAGACTTCTCCTGCTGTTGTCTTATCTAAACTTTCCTCTATAGGAAGCTTGGAATAGTATAGCTCGCGTCCCGTGACCGGAATCATTGTTTTAGCCCCAGGTGGCAATGCTAATGAAGTTGCCAACGAGGCTAAAGCATCTACATAAGCATTCTGAGCTCGTGGAATATATCCAATGAAGAAACCTTCGAACTTCTTTGCTTGCTTTAACACAGCGAGGTAGTACGGGATCAGATCCTCATGACGCACCTCATATTCCCCTCGGACTTGATTTACGATGAGCTGAGAGTCACTGTAAGCCTCGAGATGTCGAATGTTGAGCTCTTCTGCAAATTGCATTCCTAATAGCAGAGCATTATACTCAACTACATTATTAGTGCAGGGCTCGATCAGGGAAAATCCTCTTAGGAACACGTGACCGTTTGAAGAAATGAATACGACTCCTACTCTGGCGGTAATTGCTCCATGAGGGTTTGCTCTAGATGCACCGTCAAAGAATAATTTCCAGACCTGCTTAACTTCTCAAGTTACGCGAGCTTCAGAAATCTCGTTGGGCAACTCTTCATACAACTTAGACGTTCCTGACACCGGGTGATCGGCTAAGAAGTCTGCCAACGCTTGGCCTTTAACAGCCTTCTGAGGCGTAAATTGCATGTCGTATTGTGATAGAAGGATTGCCCATTTTGCTAGCCGGAAATTCAGGGACAACAGTTTCATCATCAGGACTCTCAAAGGATTTACCTTAAAGATGACATGGATTATTTGTCCAACCAGGTAGTGTCGCATCTTTTGAATGGCGAATACCAAAGCGAGACATTCTTTTTCAACTAGATTATACCGATGTTCGGCTCCCATCATGGTCCTACTTAGGTAGTAAATTGCCTACTCCTGTCCTTGGTCATTGTTCTGGGCTAATAAAGGTCCAAGAGAATGGTCCATGGCTCTCACATATAACAAGAATGGTTTTCCTGATATTGAGGCCACAAGAACCGGCGGTTGGGTGAGATATCTCTTAATTTCCTCAAATGCTCTTTGCCAGTCTCCATCCCAAACGAATGATACTCCCTTCTTCATGAGCTTGGAAAAAGGTTGTCATTGTCCTGAGAGATTAGATATGAATCTCTGATGTAAGCTAATCTGCCTTACAAACCTCTGAGTTCTTTGAGATTCTTCGGTGGCGGCATGTTTTGGATAGCACAAACTTTCTCTGGATCAAGAGAAATTCCCTTGGATGTGACGATAAATCCTAGGAATTTTCCGCTCGATATCCCAAGGAATGATTTTGTCGGATTCATCTTCAATTGATGAGTTCGCATAATGTCGAACATTGTCTTCAGGTCTGTGAGATGATCGCCTTTATGTTGGCTTTTCACTGCTATGTCGTCAACATAGCATTCAATCTTCTTACACAGATGTTCATGAAAGATTACGTTCAATACTCATTGATAAGTGGTACCCGCATTCTTTAAGCCAAAGGGCATCACTGTGTAGCAATACACCCTTAGTGGTGTTCTAAAAGCAGTATGGTTTTCATCTTCAGGATACATCTTAATTTGATTATACCCAGAGAATCTGTCCATGAAAGACATCCTCTCATATCCGTAGGTATTGTCAATCATGATATTAGTGATGGGAAGAGGAAACTCGTCTTTTGGACAAGCTGCGTTAAGGTCACGAAAGTCGATGCATATCCAGACCTTACCGTTCTTCTTAGGAACTGGGACAATGTTGGCTACCCAGTCCGGGTGCTGTTCCTCTCTGACAAAGCCTGAGTCTACAAGCTTTTTAACTTCTGACTTAATTGCTTCCATGATATCTGGACGAAACCGGTGTTGTTGTTGTTTAAAGGGTTTTGCGTCCGGATCAATGTTGAGACGATGCATGGCTACTTTTGGGTCAAGGCCAGGTATATCCTCATAATTCCAAGCAAAGACATCTATATATTCTCGGATGAGAGATATAAGGTCCTCTTTCTCGAATGATGATAAGCTTTCACTTATGAAGATAGGCTTAGGATCGGATTCATCTCCCATGTTGACCTGGATCACTTTATCTTCAGTAGGTGGTCCGTGCTGTTCGAAGCGCATATCCCACAAGATGTTAAGACGTTTGATCCAGGGATAATTGGTTGATTTGATTAACTCTTCATCACCCCCTGCGTCTTCATCTGGATGACTAGTTGAAACTATGTTCATGGTCAAACTTCTAAAGAAAGGCCCGACACTGACATCAGTTTCCCATGATGATGTCCCAGATGAATGATCCTGACACAGATAGTTACTGGTTTCATTTTCTTAGATAGAGGGAGTTGTGACGTAGCCAACTCCTCTTCTAGTCTTTTGATAATAATCCGGAGGTTTTTCTTCAGGGGTGAGAGATATTCGAATCGGTGTTCGCCTTCCTTTCCCGAAGTTAAACCCTGTTTTTCATTAAAGTTGTATCCCATTTGTTTCATCAGATGTATAGAATTGGGTTCCTGATAATGGAATTGAGGGATCCCATTATCTTCTTCTGAACTTCCTTATTTGAGTAATTCAAATTTAACTTTACCAAAATAGATCGGCTTCTGCCCTTTCCTTTTGGACGAGACTTTAAAGAAAGCCTTATGTGCATCTTCTACTTCTTCGTCTAAAACGAAGGATGACTTAATCGGCAATGTAAGGAATGCATCTACACACAATATGTGCCATGGGTCGGTACCTGTATTAAGATCATTCTCTATTTGTTCATTTTTAGAGGACACATCAGACAAGTACGCCAAAATAAAATCTTCATTAATACACAACTCGCCCTCGCTCGGTACATTATTATTGTTTTCATCCTGACCCATTACATTTAAATTCAACTCCTATGGACAATCTTCTTCAGGGTCTGGCTCAACGTCGACTTCATTACCACTGTCAACATCTTCTTTCTCCTGTGATTTTGATTTGAAGAACGAATCTGTGTGGAAGTTTTCTACCCCTCTGAAATGATACATTTCTGCAATCAGGGTTCGGACTTCCTCTTCATCATTAACATACTTCATGACCTGATGTAGGGTCGACAGGACAATGCGGTTTGCGTGAATCCATGGTCGTCCTAACAATAGATTGTAGGACGTGTCAGCATCTATGATGTAACATGTCACCTCGGACTTAAGATCTCTGATTTGACACCTAAGCTTGATCTTCCCTAGGGGTCGAGTACTGTTGGCGTTGAAACCAAAGATAGCGGTCTGAGTGGTGTTCAACCGATGCATGGGAATCCCTAAGACCTGCATGACCCTGTAAGGCATGATGCTGAGTGCTGAGCCCGGGTCAACTTGAACACGGCTGATTTCTGAGGACCCAATATACCCTGTGTAGTACAAAGGTCTGTCATGCTTGTGCTTTACCTACATATCATCCTGAGTGAATGATATGCATGATAGACTTCTTGCTGCTTGTAGGCATTGCAGGCAAGATTGATCTTCAGAAGCTTTATGAATTGGAATGACTTGTGTGATAAAGCTTTTCGTATTCTTTAATGCCTCAATTAGAGCTTCCTTGGTAGTTTTGGACAACCTCAGGAGCTCGTATAGGGTAATCCTAGCCGGTATATTGGCCAATTACGCCATGACGTTGAACTGGAAAGGAGCGCTTGATTCCCCAACTTCTTGAAGGAGATTCTTATTATATCGGGTTTCCTTTTGTTTCCCTTTGTCAACTGACTTCTTGGGAACAGAACCCCCAGCGTCTTGGTGTTGTTCTTCTGCTTCTTGAGCATTCTAATCGTAGTCCTTCAGGTAAGCTCTTCCTAACCAAGTGCCAGGATTGCCTCCCGGATATGCTGCAAGAACAATCCTTTCTTCCTCTGAGTCGGTGATAGGTTTGAGATGATCATCATTCTCATTTATGGAAGGGTTAATCATGTTAGATGACTTAGCATTGCCTCTTTTCTTTTTGGATGAGGTGTTCGTCCACTGTTAGTCTTCAACAAGATCAGGATGGATCCACATGATCTTCCCTTTTAGGGTAGTGAGGGGTACCAACCCCCTGCCTTTCTGACTATGTAAGTTAGTATTTTTCATATGCATTTCCCCTTTGTGGATGGGGATAACACCGTCTGGAGCTGCTATTGAAGGACAATCACCGAATTGGACTGTAATCAAATTAGTAGATACGGTCTTTTGTTCGAGCTTCAGTGTGAGCACATTAGCATTTACCAGATTTTGTAAAATGTCTTTGAAGATATAGCATTTTCTGGTAGGATGTCCCAAGAACCTATGATAACGACAGTAATTAGGATCATCCACCTTTCCTGCTTCATCTGGTTTTTTGATCTCAGGGAGTTGCAATTTGTTGTTCTTCCGAAGTAGTTGGAACAGGGTGTCCACATACTCTTCTTTGAACGAGTATTGCTTGGGTGCTCTTTGTTGGTTTGATGCTTTGCCTTACTTCGCAGGTGGTGCGCGCGTGTTGGTGTCGGCAGCTAAAGTCTCCTTTCCCTTAGAGCGTGGAGCATTGCTCTGGTTACATTGCTATGGTGGCTTGGGTTGAGTAACTTCTTCAGCCTTGACCCGAGCAATGATTTCTTTAGCTTGTTCTCCTTGCGAAACCAATTGTCTCCAGGAGCAGCATTCCGCTACCCTCATTTGAGCAAGGAGATGGGTCTGCAAATTGTGCTTGTAAGTTTCAACCAAGGTCAATTAGGTCATACCTGACGAGCATCGTAATACCATGCTGCGGAATCTTTCAACATAAGTCTTGATGGACACTTCTTTCCTCTACTTGGTGGCGAGGAGAGTTGAGACTAAGACTTCTGTATCATCTTCGAAAAACCTGGCCAAGAAAAGCCTTTCTAGATCTACCCATTTCTGAATAGATCCAGCAAGTAGCTTCATGAACCACTCGAAAGCAACACCCTTAAGGGTGTAGATGAACAAACGGGTCAAAATGGCGTCGTTTGTTACCACATCTCCTATCTGTGACTTGAAATAGTAGATGTGTTGGTTTGGTGTTCCTGTGTCATCGAAGGACTGCAAGGTTGGAGCCTTAAATTTTGGTGGATAGGGAGTTGTGTCCAATTCAGCAGGATAAGGCCGTACTACCCCTTCCTCGCGAAGTTCAGTTCTGTTGGCGATTGCGTTGAGACGGGCTTCTAACTCATCCACTTTAGACGACTGAGGATGTAGCTCTCTTTCCATCACCTTTTCGTTTTCAGAAGAGGACTCCAGGTTGTGAGTTTTATAATTTGAATTCTCGGGCGCTTTCTGTTTTCCCTTTTACATTGTCTCCCGGAAAGACTCAGGTCTTTGGCCTTTTTCAGCAAGGAGCTGGGCCAGCATATCCTTCATTTGGAGAAGGGTTTCTTGCTGCGCTTGAAGCATGGCTTGCTGCTCATCGACTCTTTTTGCTAAGTCGTCGTGGCCTCCGATCGTGTAAGCGGGAGCTTCTCGTGCCATGACGGAGCTTGATGATTGAGAATCAGCAATTGCTGAATGTTCGTCATCGGAGGTAATCCCTTTGGTCAGCTTTTGATAGTTAACCGAGCGGATAGCTCCTGTCCAAGTCCAAGTGTGTCGATATACTCCTTCGAACTCGTCACGGATTTCCTAAACAGTCGGGGAATGACTTCTCTCTGATTCATCAGAGCCGGGAGCCGAGGTTTTCCCTCTGCTGATCACATTGATAGTGACTTTAGGGTATTCAGTTTCGGCAATCTTCTTTTTGTGGCAACGTTATCATTTGGCAGGTCTAGCAACGTTTGTTAATCTGTTGAACACCGATTGTCAAGGTGCAGATGAGCAACAGTGGCATTCTGAGAGGACCGCAGAAATAAGCCGCTCATATTGTCACGCCCCGCTTCCTAAAATACCAGGAAATCAGAACGTGAACAAGCCCGTGACATATTAGATTGAGAAGAAATATACACTATCTTTTTTCTCTTTCTTTTCTATTCTTCTCAATCCAATACGCTAAGCGTCTGGAAATAAATACAATGCGAAGTCACAGGTCCTCGATCACAATCAGCAAGAATATAATGAACAATACAGAATATAAAATAAACATATCATCAAAAGTAGATCATCCGAGACGTAGAATATTTGGGTCAATATGCCCTTATACAAAACTAAACAAATAAATACTGAAGAGGTACAAAGATACATCGGTCAACGGAAATAGAAAGAACTACAAAAGTAACAATGACCAGCGTATAACAAAAGAGACGACTAGACTCGGCTTCTTCTTCTGCTATGTCTGCAAGGCACTCCTACTGAGAATCTTCTGACTCCTGTTGAACCTGTTCTTCTCCTAAGTCTGACATACACCAGAGAAAACAGGTGTACGTTAGGTGCATGATGCACGGCAAGACCCGACCCCACAAGGAAAATAGAACGAAGGGAAATCCAATGCGAAAAACGATACGATAAAAGAAACAACAAAAGAACGTGCAATTAAAATCCACAAATCAACATGAAAACACTACTATATTATGATAACATAAAGCATCCAAAATCGATCAAGTAATGAGATAATGCAGCTAGCGATCAGTCTAATCATCCAAACAATAAGATCATACAATAGATGGAATTAATACTTAAAAATCTACAACAGGAGACATAGTACGTCGAGCGAAATAATCCAAACAAGGAAACCCTCATGTATATACCATATGTCTCGAATTGTAAATAATTAAATATTAATCCCGATCTATGTATGAAAAGAACACAACTGACCTACATCTCATACAAGATTCCTAATCACCTTAAGTAACCAGGTCACGTAACTAGTAATCAAATATCAGGTCACCGGTTCACAATTCACACAGAGTCAACGCTCATATCATCGGATAACTGACTGTCGCAAATCACAAATATCCCAACTCCTCAGACCTACCCCAGTGACTACACGAATTCACCGGCGCGAGCCTGGAAAATACATAAACATCCACATCTCACTACTCCTCAGACCCACCCCAGAGTGAAACGATCCACTGGTGCGAGCCTGGTAAATAATCAACATCCACGATATCACCTGAACCAAGAATTTCCATCCTAACACTCATTGTTTTTCTAAGTCAACAAAACATAGGTATCTAGGTCTTGTACACGACACGCCAGGCCACTAAGGACATGAACTACTAAGGTTCTCAATCACAGCATGGAACAACAAGTAATTAAGACTAATAAAATAAAGATTATAAAACATGATTAGAGACTACGAACAAACGTTATACATGAATAGTATAAGAGGGATCACAATTAGTAGTTATCATACACATGAAATGTCTACATTACTCCTAATAAAATCCTATGATTTGTCGGGCCGGGTCTCACCGCCCTTCGAATTGACTTACGGCGTCGACTCGAAGATCGGTCGTCACACTCCGTCTTTCGTGTCGACTCACGCGTGTCGACACGTCAAGTCGGTTCGATTCAGGCACTGTCCAACCAATATTTTTCCTAACCATGTTATTCTTTTTCTGTATGAAAATAATATTTTCCTATTTTATAAATTACCCTTAAATTATTTCTTTTTCAATAAAAAAAATTATGTAAATTCATATTTTAGCACCTCACTGGTCATTTTAAAATAATATTCTAAAATAATTCTTTTTCCTCGAAACAATTTCTTTTTAATTATTATAAATTCTCTAAAATGATTTCGTTATCAAAATAATTTCTTTCACTTCATTATCATTATTCCAAAAATACTATTTATCGCACGACTATGATTTAATCAATATTATTCAGCAAACAACCCACGCAGATAAATAGTCATAATATACTATGCAAATAATTTATAACAGGTATAGAATTCAAATCTAAGCAAGAGGGATCTTGCCTCGGGTTTGTCGAACGAATTGACGTCGATGGCGCGGATCAGACGGCTGAGTTCAGGTCAGCGGGGAGGCTAGCTGGCGATGGGCGGCGGGGATGATGAACAGGAGAAGGTAGATTTATATATATATATATATATATATATATATATATATATATAGGTAATTAGGGTTAGGGTTAAGATAATTAAAATAAATACTTTTAGGTACTTAAAAATTAAACTAATTACATAATAATTATCTACAAATAAAAACGTACATGTTGAGCTAATATAACAGTTGATACGAAATAGTCAAAATATACCCATATTGTACAATTAAATGAGAATCATTAATAAATAAAATATATTTACTTATATTTAAAATCAAACAATTATGGGATAATTATATACACAGTAAAACATACAAGTTAAACTAATACGACAGATAATATGTAACAGTAGAAATAATACAGTAAATTATACAAACAATATGTAATTAATAATACAACGTTATACGAAAATATACGTAATAATAAAAATAATACAATATATTATTCAAAATGACATGTAACAACATCGATAACGCAATAGATAAATTCCATATATTTTCACCGCATAAAATTAATTTATAAATATTAATATCATTTAAATAAATATAAAACTTAGACTTTAAATCATAGAAAATTGTAGAAATTCAAGAAAAATACAAATACTCTTTCAAAAATCATAATTAAATATTTTAAAATACTAGAAAATTATTTTAACTAGTATTAAAATTCATGGTCCTTGCACACATTGGCAGGAATGAGTTGCTTACGGTGTTGATCTTCTTCTCGACAACAATTCACGTAAATCCGACACTTGAGAGGAGCTTTTCGCCGAGCATGAAGACGGAGATGGAACCCCCTGCTCTTTAGTGGGTAAGATTGGTTCTTGTCGAATATGGATTTTAAACCCATGTTGGCCTTTTCGAACTTGGCGGACCACGTCGCGTTCTTGAGAAGAAACGCGAGGGTCGCATTTAGATTTGTAAACATTAGGCTGAGGCCTACGTTTAAATGATGAAACAAACCACTGAGGGTCGTGTTTTGGTTGGACGCACCTATGGGGTGCACGTTTGATTGACAAAACAGACCCCTGAAGGTCATGTTTTGGTTGAACGCACCCCTGAGGGTTGCGTTTGGTTGGTGAAATAGACCCCTGGGGGTCATATTTCGCTTGAACTACTCTTGAGATATGCATTTATCTTTGGCGGCGCCTTTTTGAGGGCCGCATTTTGGATGAACAATGCGCCACTGAGGGTCGTGTTTTAGCTATATCACCCGAGGCTCATAATTAGGTTCATTGCCACGAAGCGTGCGTGCTGGAGTGGGAACACATTGTTCGGGCAGAACCTCAGAAACGCGATCCTTACATTAGGCATGGGATTGGCTTTCTCAAAGATGCGCTCGGTCGTATAGATCTTCTCCGTCTTCGAGCGGCGTTCTTTTTGGCTTGTTTTAAAGCCTTGGCAGCAACATCATCGGCGTTTATAGAGTCCGTCTCCTCCATAGGCCGTTTACGACCCATAACACGTCATTTAATGCGGACATGGAACGTTCAACTCACTGGATGAGTTTGGTAGAGGCTAAGCCCACTCTTTTGGTGGAGGGGCTATTCGATGAATCTTGATCGAAGGAGAGTGCTTTCTTCAGCACTACAGCAATAGTTTTGATCTCTTTAGAGATCTTGCGAATGTTACGCCTAGCTTTAGGGCTAAGCGATCCAGATGAGAGGGCTTCCTCGTATTTGGCTTGGTCAAACTCTACGATGAGAGTTTTGACGGTTGTTCCCATGAGATGAACGTTGGATTGCGCCACCACTTCGTCGTCAGAGAAGCTCGTCCCTAGCGGAATCGCCATCTTTTGTTTAGTGGAAAATTTAAATTAAGTAAAATGAAAGAAATTTGATTTGTATTCTCTCGATCTTAATTACAATTTTAATTCCCAATTACAAAAGAGAGGAGAATGATCTAGATTCTCCCCTTTGTTTAATTCTGGGTTCTTCACGGTAGCGATGGAGTGCCTACTTCGAATGCTTGCATTAAATTTGTTCTCCGTTGACGATCTGACCGTCTTATCTCGTGGGAACAATTAACTTATGTAATAAGTTTGATGGATAACTCTTAACGAGTTTAAGAACTCAGAACGAGTTAAAACACTGTGGAAAGAGTTGTTAAAACCGAATGATCGGTTAAGAAGCCAAGTAGATTTGTTTGTTATTGAAAGATGCTCCAAAATTAGATCTTCTTGTTGCTGAAAAATCCAAGAGATCCCTCCTTAGGTGATAAAAGATCCGATCTTATCCCCCTTAGGAATTAATCTCCAAAATCTGAACCTCTATGCCGAAAAAATCCAACCTCCAAAAAAAATTCCCCCTTACTCTGTTGAGTTTGTTGAGGTTTTATAAGGGGATAAGGGGTTGTAACTGTCCCCTAATCCACTCCTAAGTGGGCGTGATTTCCTCAGATCATGGAGAAAACGATTCTAAAACAGTTCAACTCATGTTTGAATGAGTCAAACGCCCAATTTGACATTCAGGACCCTAACTCCGCGTCTTAGGATTCAGACGCGGAGTTGGGTGTTGACTGAATATCAAAAACACGAGGACCGCTTTTGTTTTGCTTGTTGAAGCTTGGAAACACGAGGGTCGCTTGCGTTTTGCTTGTTAAAGCTTGGAAACGCGAGGGTCGCCTGCGTTTCAGGAATTGCAACGCGAAGATGAATTCCGCATTTAGAAGGGGCTATTTGACTTGTAACCTCTTCTGTAGAGCGTTGCAAGGAGCATTGTTCAATAATCTTTGCTTTAGCTATTGTGGGGTGTAAAAGTCGTCAGATTGTAACTCTCATAGTTGATTGCGAAGACCACTGAATAAAGTTTTCATCAATTGTCGGAAGCGTTGTTGATTTGTAACTCTTCTTGATCTATGTGAAAAGTCCTCCATTTGCTGTTTTTATTTGTTGACATGAAAGTCATCTAATTGTAACTTTCATCATCGAGATATGGGAGTCATCGGATTGTAACTTTCCTCATTGAAGCTTGATGGGGATCAGCTATCTTTTATGATTTTTTAGACAGCCTACACTAACAAGGGTAAAGACAGATATTCTTTCAATTGTTCAGATTGGGACTCCGATGCTAGTCTTAGGAAAATGTTCAAAAGACTAATGTCAAACATAGCTACAGTCGACCACGTCACAACAGAGGAAGACGATCAAATGCTAACTTGGGAAGACCCTTGGGTTCATCACCTAAATATGCAGTACGGTGATAAATTTGAACAAAGGGAACTCCCTACCGAGGACCAAGTAATCCAAGTGAACATGGGTGACGAAGATAATCCGAAGCCAATATTCATTAGCGACAGCCTCCCGCCAAATGAGAAAGAAGAGCTAATTGCCCTCATTAGGGAGTACATTGATGTCTTCATCTGGAACTACGAGGATATGCCAGGACTCGATCCAAATGTGGCAATGCACCACCTTAATATTAAGCCAGATGTCAAACCTGTCAAACAACAGCAAAGATGGTTTCGTCCACAAATCATGGAAGTGATCGAGTCCGAAGTTAAAAAGCTTATTGACTCGGTTTTTGTCAAGGAGGAACAGCATCCTAAATGGCTTGCATACATTGTCCCGGTCCTTAAGAATAATGGGAAAATCAGGATTTGCATCGACTTTAGAGATCTTAACACCGCCTGCCCGAAAGATGATTTCCCTCATCCCATCACGGATGTTATTATCGACAACACGTGTGGATTCGAGAGAATGTCCTTCATGGACTGATTATCTGGTTATAATTAGATAAAGATGCATGCAGATGACAAAAAACATATTACATTCAGAACACCCCTTGGTGTTTTCTACTACATGGTTATGCCCTTCGTTTTAAAGAATGCAAGTGCCACATATCAGGGAGCTATGTCAAAAAATTTCTAGGAACATCTCCGGAAGACTGTTGAATGCTACGTGGATGACCTAGTTGTGAAAAGCCGTGATAAAAATGATCACATCAAAGACTTGAAGACGATGTTTGACCTGATGCGGACTAATCAGCTGAAGATGAATCCTACCAAGTCTTTCCTTGGGATGTCCAGCGGCTAGTTCCTTGGATTCGTCATCACCACTAAGGGTATTCATATTGACCCTGATAAAGTGAAGGCAATTAATGAGTTATAACCCCCAAGAAACCTTAAGGAACTCAGAGGATTGCAAGGACGATTGGCTTATATCCGTTGGTTCATCTTAAACCTTTTGGGGAAATGTCAACCATTCTCCAAACTCACAAAGAAGGGTGTATCATTCGTATGGGACCACACTTGTCAAAAAGCATTCGAGGATATCAAGGAATATCTTTCAAAACCTCCTGTACTCATTGCACCGAAATCGGGTAAACCTTTCTTGATTTATGTCAAGGCGACGAGTAATTCGTTAAGTGCATTGCTTGCACAAGAAGACGATAATGGTCACGAACAGGCAGTATATTACCTAAGATGGACCCTTGTAGGTGCTGAGTTCTGGTATCCAATGATTGAAAGGGAGTGTCTCACCTTGGTGTTCGCTATTCAAAAGATGCGGCACTACTTGGTCGGACAGACCATTTACGTCATCTCCAATGTTAACCCAGTCCGGGTATTCATGACGCAGCCGGCTTTCATGAATTAGCGGTTAGCAAAATGAGCCCTGTTTCTATCCCAATACGACCTACACTTTAAGCAACAAAAGTCAGTCAAAGGAAAAGCTATTTGTGATCTCCTGGCCGCTAACCCAGCTAAGGATGCCGCCGAGGTGTACGACGATCTGCTAGATGAATGATACGAGTCGCCGTGCCAGCACCCTTTGGTTGTGGAATTACCAAAAGGTGGGTTAAGAAGAAGACAACTAAAACACAAAAATAATTCAGTATGGCGAAGGAAAATACCTTCTCTAGATTATGAAGAATTAATTATTACAAATCTCTCCCTCACAATCTCACTAGAATCGAGACCAACCTCTTAATCCTCTCTAAACCCTAATATAATAATTAGAATCTCTCTTAATTCCCTCTGATTGCTTAGAAACCCTAAAATAATCCTTTATATAGGTGTACAAACGTGGATGGCAATCTGATAAATAATCAAGCCCAAAACCAACAGGAAAACACGTGAACAGAAACCCAAATGAACCAGGAAAGCTCCGATGAGTCGACTCATGAACAGTTATGAGTCGACTCATGACCTCATATGAGTCGACTCATAACTAATGAGTCAACTTGTCAGAGACTTTTGCTAATAGGGCTTGATTTCGTGAGTCGACTCATGACAGGCATGAGTCGACTCAACCTGATGAGTCGACTCATGTACATGTATGAGTCGACTCACGAGCTAAAAACTGGATTCTTCGAATCTGCTGCTCATCGTCTCGTTCCACGCTTCCACCTGCGTTCCACTGTACTATTTTACACCCCTATTCTCATGCTATCATGAAAATCATCTATCCTCCAGCTCCCATGAGGATTGCTAAGCTCCCGAATAGAAGATACACCCGTATCATGGGTCCCCTCTTTAGGAACTTGAAGTCCCATTCAAGTTAGAACTTTTACTGAGGAAACTCTCGAGCTCTTCCATCTTTTCTGCACTATCTGGCCTTGCTAGGAATCCAGTCTCGATGTTCGATTGGAAACAACTCATTCATCTCGCGTCTCGTCGTAGTCACATTTCGTCCCAAGTTGCAATCCTTTATCGATTGCTTTTCTGGAAGTCTAATACACAGCGAGACAAACTTTTTGCTTGCATTCACTAGTCTCTTCGCTCGTGTCACCGTCCCCAAGTTTGTCTCTCTCGGAAGAGATACTGAATGAAATATGAAGTTTTCACCATCCTTAGTGAAGGTGTACTTCTGAGCCCACCTCTTGTAGATTATATATCTATCCCATAAGTACGGATTACGTAGTATAATCTGACAAACATCCAATGGAACGATGTCGTATGTGACCTCATCAATATACGACTCGTGGAGCACAAATCTGACAATACATTGATCAACTACACTCAGTTTCTCCTCCTTCTGAATCCACCCCAATGGATAGGGCTTCGGATGCTTGACCGTCTTCAGACCCAGCTTCTGAACCAATGCCTTGGATATTAAATTATTCTCATTGCCCGAATCAATAATGGTATCAACCAAACTTGTCTTCACTTGCAACTTAAGAACAAAGAGTTGCTCTCTTGGGTCATCGTCCTCTTTCATGGTCTGCTTTCCTGCCATAAGGTTGAGACTGCTGTTGGGCTCTGTCATCCTCGGGACTTTTGCTTGCCCTTAAGGGCAATAGCCTTCACGCTCACCTCTGCAATTGATTCCACTGTGAAGAGCTTCATCTCCTTTCGGATGTAATCGCTCAATCCCGTCATATACTTCATAAACATTGAATATTCCTCTATCACAATGTTAAGGACCATCGTCTGCTGCTGGAACTCTGTGGTGTATTCTTGAACGGTTTGATTGACCCTTTGGCGCAAGCTGTACCACTTGTACCAACACTCTTCAATGAATCCCACCGGGTAGAACTGCTTCCTCAGTAACTCCTTGAACTTGTTCCATGACACCGCCTTCTTCTCCTGCTTGTAGTAGGATTTCCACCACGTCAACGCGTGCCCTGAAAGATTCAAAGTCTCGAATACAATCTTCTCTTTTGATGAATAGCCATAAAGAGTAAAATACGTCTCCATCCGCTCGATCTAGTCATCAAGCCCCTCGACATCAACACTCCCATCATAAATAGGAATCTCCACCTTGAAGTCAATCTTCAGGTTCTGATAAGAATTCTTACCCCCTTGATGCAATGCAGCCTTAACGGTCTCCTCCTCCTCGTCGGAATCTGAATCTACTCTCTCCATATCGGACTCAATAATTTTCTTCGAAGAAGATTCACCTTGTTTGCCACCTCCATGGATAAGACTGACGAGTTGTGTGAGAGTCGAACCTATCGTCTCGATCTGCTTCTCCAATGCATCAATCCTCACTGAATTGTCTCCTTCAGCCATCTTCTCCTTCCTTATCTTCTGGACTTCTTCCAAGGAAATAAGGATCTCACCAAGCTTCTTGTATTGTGATCGAGTAAGGACCATACACAGGATGACCCCTTCACAGGATCTGATTGCTCTGATACCAACTTGATACGAGTCGCCGTACGAGCACTCTTTGATCGTGGAATTACTAAAAGGTGGGTTGAGAAGAAGATAACTAAAACACAAGAACAATTCAGTATGGCAAAGGAAAATACCTTCTCTAGATTATAAAGAATCAATTATTATAAATCTCTCCCTCACATTCTCACTAGAATCGAGAACAACCTCTCAATCCTCTCTAAATCCTAATACAATGATTAGAATTTCTCTTAATTCTTTCTAATTGCTTAGAAACCCTAAAACAATCCTTTATATAGGTGTACAAATGTGGATGGTAATCTGTTAAATAACCAAGCCCAAAACTAATAGGAAAACGTGTGAACAGAAACCCAAACAAACCAGGAAAGCTCCGATGAGTCGACTCATGAATAGTTATTAGTCGACTCATGACCTTATATGAGTCGACTCATAACTGATGAGTCGACTGGTCAGAGACTTTTGCTAACAGGGCTTGATTTCGTGAGTTGACTCATGACAGGCATGAGTGGACTCAACCTGATGAGTCGACTTATGTACATGTATGAGTCGACTCACGAGCTGAAAACTGGATTCTTCGAATCTGCTGTTCGTCGTCTCGTTTCACGCTTCCACCTGCGTTCTACTATACTATTTTACACCCTTATTCTCATGCTATCATGAGAATCATCTATCCTCAAGCTCCTATGAGGATCGCTAAGCTCCTGAAGAGAAGATACACCCGTATCAATGAAACCCACAAAGCCAACATAACTTCCCATCAACAGGTATAGCATTTGTACTTCGATAGTGCTTCTCCGGCAACTAATGTAGCAAGTGCTCCTGGATGTTCTAAGGTCTCCTCCGGAGTTGGAGTTGTCTTAGTTTCTCCAGAAAAACATGTGATGCCTCGAGCCTACTCACTGACCGAACCATGCTCAAACAACATAGCTGAGTATAACACGTTGCTTATTAGGCTCAGTTTTGCTAAAGAGCTGGGGGGTCGAATATCTTAAAGCTTTCGGTGATTCTCAGCTAGTAGTTAAATAAGTTCAAGGGGAGTACGAGGTCAAAAAATAGGATTTGATACCATACCATAAGATGGTCATTGAGATGGCAGAATCGTTTGAAGGATTCTTCATCAAATACATTCCACGCTTACAGAATGCCCACGCAGATACGTTAGTAGTATTAGCAGTATCTCTAGCACAGCCTCCCGAAATGAAACAATTCGTTACGGTGAGAACTCACCAGCTCTTCGTACTAATCTACAATATAGATGACGGAGAAGAGGATATTAAAGAAGTGCATTCAACCCAAGTTGAATTTGAATCCTGAGACTAGCGTTTCCTTATCATAGACTACGTCCTACATGGGATTTTACCAGAAGACGCGAAGGAAAGAGACTTAATCCGATGGAGAGCATCGAGATTCTACTATAACACAGAGAGTCGAACGCTATATCGTCGGGGGTACGATGGTTTACTATTGCACTGCCTATCGACTAAAGAGGTGGAAGAGGTCATTAGGGAGACGCATGAAGGAGTTTGTGGTGCACACCAACCTGGTCCCAAACTTTATGACCGTATCAGAAGGATAGGATACTTTTGGCCAACCATGATCAAAGACGCAGTGGCGTACGCCAGGAAGTGTCATGTGTGTCAAGTGCACACGAATTATATGCACCAACCCTCGGAATATTTACACCCTTTAGCCACATTGTGGCCTTTTGAGACTTAGAGAATGGACATTGTTGGTCCTATCTTCCCCCGTCAGTCAAAGGCGACCGATTCATCCTGGCAATTACCGATTACTTCTCTAAGTAGGCTAAAGCGATTGCGCTCAAAAAAGTAAAGATGAACAATATCGTGGCATTCATCAAGCACCATACTATCTACCGGTATGGTGTCCCAAGGCGAATCATACATGACAACGGTCCTTAGTTTATCAGCAATGCCTTCATCAAGTTTTGCAAGAAGTTTGAAATTCAAGACGTCTCGTCAACAGCTTACAATCCCACAGCGAACGGATTGGCTGAAGCCTTTAATAAGACTATCAAAAAGCTTTTGTCGAAACTTGTGAAGACTAATAAACGAGATTGGAATGATAAACTCGGCGAGGCTCTATGGGCCTACCGCACCACAGTTCGTACGCCTACTGGCGCAACCCCGTACTCTCTGGTAATCGGGTGTGAAGCTGTCCTTTCTTTAGAAATTCAAATTTCATCTCTTCGAATCGCTCCCGTAACCCAGATGACGACCGAAGAACAACATCAGAAATGTCTCAAAGAACTTGAAATGCTCGATGAGAAGCGCTTAGAAGCTCAACAACACATTGAATTCTACCAAGCCAGAATTTCCCAAGCTTTCGACAAAAAGGTTTGACAACAAAGTTTTAAAGAAGGAGACTTGGTCTTAGCAGTCCGATGGCCAATGATCCTTAATTCTAAGAAGAAAGGTAAGTTCGAACCCAAATAAGAAGGGCCATTTGTGGTAGAGATAGTCTATTCAAACGGCGCATATCACCTTATTACCAAAGAAGGCGCCTAGCTTATGATGCTGATAAACAGCAAGTTCTTGAAAAAGTACTATTCTTAGTACTTTTAGAATAACCGATGTATTGGGAAGTTCCCAGAAGAATACTGCATCTGGTATTCTTAGGGATAACCCAATCACTTCAAAAGTGATAAATAAGAAATCCACACTTAGATTCAAAATGTCTTCAAAGTTAGAATGTATCCTATTATCGATATCGAATTTACCAACTCTCATGAATTCTTTTGCTGAGGTGAGATTTGACCATTTTGACAGATCAATCTTTCCTCACAAAATCTCTCACTGATCAAATCAATTGACGGTAGGTTCACCAAAATTTCTATCTGTCAATCTTTGGCAATTTTCAAACTTGACGTGTTAAGTCCTGATTACTTAATATCGAAATCCTCCATCGAGTGGTAGTACAAGTCGGCATTCTCATTGCTATATGTGTTCCACTCCCATTACTTTCAGGTCAAACCTATAAAAGTTAGGGCTAAAGCCAGATTCCCCTCTCGATTCCTTCCATGAACGAGAGGTCCATTTTCAAATTGAGTAATCAAACCTATAAAAGTTAGGATTGCTTCCAACCTCACTTGGTCAAACATGCAGATAGTTAGGACCAAGATCGAGTCATCCCTTTTGATAAATGAAAGACTCGCACCTTTTCCTTTTCAGCCAAACCTATAAAAGTTAGGACCGAAATCAGAATTTTATCTCAATAAATGAGGAACTCTTTTCTTGGTTTAAGCAACCAATCCTATAAAAGTTAGAGTTGCTTGAATCTTTCCGATTCTTGGAGTGGAGATCCCACTTCTAATTTCACATTTTCAGATTCTGGGGGTGGAGATCCCACCTCGAGTCTCCTTTATAACTGGAGATAGAATATGAAATTCTCCCTCTTCAGTTTTGGGAGATTGAATATAAAATTCTTCCTCTTCAGCATCGGGTTTATCTTTACCCTCAGAAAAGACACAATTCTCAACTTTAAATCCATACGCTTCATGCACGGGGAACTTTATCTCGACTGCTAAATAGAGATAAGCCTACACCTAATACGTGTCGCCGGTTTAGTCTTTCACCGAGTAAAAAAGACACCAGAATACAAGTCTGGGAACTTTTATCCCGAATCTTAAGTAGGGATAAGTTAGCACCTAATATGCGTTGCTAGATGCCATATTCCTATAAAAAATGGTGAAGTCTGTGTATTCAAAATCATAGCACTAAGTCTAAGAGAATTAACTCTCTTAGCACAACGTTACATGTGAAACGGGTTTTAATAATTCACATGCTAGACCGATTCAAATGGTAATCGGTAAAAACACATCAAATCTATTAAAGGCTGGGGGTTTACCAAAAATCCTAAGTCTACGTCTAACACACGTTGCCGGTTTAGTCTTTCACCGATTGAAAAAAGATACTAGAGTCTAAGTCTGGGGAACTTTATCCCGAAACCTAAGTAGGGGTAAGTCAACGTCTAACACGCGTTGTCGGGTACCATATTCCCGTAAGAAATAGTGAAGTCTATGTATTCAGAGTCATAGCACCAAGTCTAAGTGAATTAATTCTCTGAGCACAATGTTACATGCGAAACGGGCCAAAACAACCCACATGCTAGCCCGACTCAAACGGTAGTCAGTAAAGGCCTATCAAACCCGTTGATGGCTGAGGGTTTGCCAAAAATCCTATAAATATTATGGTTGATTATTCCAAACAGAATAGGACATCATAACAAAAGAGATATAATGAATGAAAAAAAGAAATATTTGCTATTAATAAAAATTGAGTTTGCAGGTACAAAAGTCACAATCAATCTACATGAAGTTTATGGCTAAGAATTTGTTGCTCTAACTTAGACAATTCTAAAGTATAAGCTTGCTCGAGCTCGCTCTGTAGTGTGGTCTTCATGGAGTCCTCATCAGCAACCAATATCCGCGCAGCCTCTGCCTTCATCTCAGCTAGCTTCTCTTTGGAAAGTTCTAACTGTTTAGACACTGTATTTACAATACCCTCTGCATGAGCCCTTGTCATGTCCAAAATAGTTTGAGCATCTTCGGCCGCCTTAAGTTTTGATTTGAGTTGTTTTATTGTGGCGACACCTGATGCGAGAGAAGGGTCAATTTCACGAAGGGCTGTCAATTTATCATTAAAGATGGCTTCCGTCTGCTGGACACAACTCTCTTGTTCTCGAATTTTAAGATTGGTAGATATTTGAGCCTCGCGCCACATCAGCAGCCAAGTCTCTAGCTGAGCGGCCACATATGAAGGAACATCGGTAGCCTGGAATTCCTTCAACCTTTGAAATTCATGCTCGAGATGGTCTAGGTCTGTAGTAATAGCATATGCTAGATCCGAGTGTCCTTGATTTCTTATAAAAGTCACTTGGTTAACTGGATAAGATTTAAAGAGACCGAGAGAAAGTCCTTTGTTGATAAGCTTGTCAATCATGCCATTCACAAGCAAGAAGAAGGAAGTAATCTCCAAGTGAAGAAGGACTTTATCAGGGTCATCATCGGACAACAGAATCTTGACAATATCATTGAGCCGAGAAGACGGCCCTACAAGAAAAGGAGGATATAAATATCTTTGAAATCTTAGCCAAAGTTCTAAATCAGTATCGGCGTAAGAATTTACCAAGGTCAAACGATAGTTCCTTAAGTTGATGTCCCGCGCTTGATTCTGTCGGTTCAACCTTACGAACTGTTAAGATTGTCGCCAATGTCACAGCCGTTGATGTACCAACCTCATTAGTTGGTCTCACGGCCTGCTCAACAATGCTAGTCCCCACCGCTGTAGCAGTCTTCTCGGTTGTTGAGATTGTGAGCTGAGTTTAAGCAACTGACGACTGAACTTCCATGATGGTTCCTGCTAACATCAAGAAATCAAGACCCTCAAGATCGTCAGATATCCTAACAATAGTAGTTGTATCAGTCTCAACGACTGGTCCTACGAGCATAATTCCCCTACGGTTAAGTAAGACTCATAAGGGAATAACTTTCATAAAAGGGACAAAACGCATACCTGTAGAGGAACCAGCCTTGATGATCGGTTCAACAGCCTCGATGACAAGTTCAACAGCTTCGATGACTGGTTTGATAGCCTCTCGATGAGTTTGTTCTGACAATACATCATCAAACAGTCTGTTACTAGATACTGAAGGGCCTTGTATGGGGTCAGACGGAGGTGCATCGGCCGCATTGTGAAGGGTTCCTTTATCACTCGGGTCTTCCATCGAAATATCTGTAGAAAGGTTTAAGTGTTAAGACATGGGATGAGAAGTTGGAAATTGAGGATGAATGGGAACTGAAGTTACCTCTAGTAGTAACGGTAGGTTCTGTAATCCCGGCATCAGCAATGGCCTCTAGCAGTTTTTCTAAAAGAGCCAGAAGCATATAAGCAATTAGAGGGGGGACGGACTCTGAGTAGTTTAATACCCGATATTGCCATCTGAAAGGTGTACTATCGGTAATAGATGTACCTAGGGTAGTTATCATAGTAGACCAACCAGATTCAACAATGGCACCTCCGTCGGTTTTAATAGCCACATCTTTTTCAGCACCCGTCGGACCCTCGGTCATGGCCTCATCTGCTTGTGGCACGAAGTGCGGTCCTCCAAAAAAGTCCAAGTCAGGAGAAGGAGGGTTGTACATCATTTCATCTTCTTCGTGCCCCCCCCCCTAAAATATAAAATTTGCTAAGTCTAAAGCTTGGTAGACAAAAAGACCGAAAAAGATGACGAGAGTTGAAATATTACCTTCCCCACCAATAGGCGCATCGCCGGCCACCCCAGTTTGAGAAGTCCGGGGTTTAACGTGTTGTTAGCTTCAGTCGTTTTGCAGGTCGGGCCTCTTTAAGATCCATAGGTTTGTCATGTGTTGATGTGGCACGCGACTCAACTCGCGATCCAGTTTGAGCAGTGGCCCTAGATCAAGTACGATTGACAAGGCTACTTCTCCCCTCTTCTTTAGCAGAACCTACATCCGAAAGTTCAACCATCATTCTATTATAAGTAGCCAAAATCCTCCACTTCTTTCGAGCTTTAAGTCGACAAACTCGATCGACAATCGATAAGTTTCATAGCTCTTTATAAAAAGACTTAGACAAACCTACCACATGTTCCTCGAAGTCGCTGTTGACCTCCATAGTACCACCACCAGTGACTTCATCCTCTTCGGAAGTCTCCTCGTCAGAAGCAAACGATTCCTCCTCTGCTTCCTCCATCTTCTGCTTGCCTTTGCCTGAGGGACCAACGATCTTTTATCGCATCTCCTTCGTTCCTGTAAATTCTCTCAGACCATCCTCTCAGCAATGTGCGACACAGCTTCAACCATCAACTCCTTAATCGGTCTTAGAGGAACGGGCTCGTTGGCCGCCATAATCCATTTGCAACATAAATATGTGAGCTCTAAGTAGCGATCAGTATTCAGAAGACTAAACTTGGCACCAGTACAGCCCGTTACATTCCACAGCCAAGCTCGGGTGTCGTCTACTAGTCCGCCACGAGTATAAAACCGTTGGTTCGTATTCCCGACGTATAATTGATCATATCCGAATTGACGGGCAAACCGACACGACAGATAAGGCTCTAAGTAGCAGCGTTCTTTCACTCAGAAAATGAGATAGCCCAGCCTTATGTTTATGAGCTATCTGAAACAGCCAACATTAAGAGAAGTCCGGTTTGTTCCGGGCGCTTCTACATCTGCAAGCAACCCACCATATTTGTTGGCAAATCGAGGGAAGCACGGATTTATCACCCAACCTTTGTGCATATGCAAACTTTTCCTAACTTCTAAATTGTCTCGAGCTTTTCATTTGTAGGTCTTGAATAGTCGTAGCAAAGGAATAGATAGATCGACATCACTGTGGGGTGACATCAGATCAGGATGATGAAGAATCAGCCACCCCATCAGATAGGTGTAAGGAAGCTCCGCTTTCGCCATAGGGATCTTATAAGATGGAGAATCCTCCTCCTAAGTAAAAGCCGTGACCACTTGGCGAAGCCCAAGATGGATATCGGCGACCATCGCCGGCAAAAGAGATAGGCTTTTTCCTTAGGCAAGCTGAACGACGGGAAATAACACCTCTATCGGCAAAGCATCGGAGGCTTGATACGGTACAACGCACTTCTTCAACCAAAGTGCGATATAACCAGCCAACAAAGTTTTAGGGTGGATGGACTTTTGGGCGTACCATAAAAAAGTTTTAAATTTAGTCCCCGCAAGAAATCTACCTTGAGCACTCGCGATGGTATAGGAGCGGGCAATGCACTTCTTAATTAGTTCATTAATCTCCGAGGGAGTTAGCGGTTCCAACTCACAAACCGCCTCGTCAAGATTTTCTAAGTTCTTAAATAAATAACCGGAGAACTGTTTCAAGCTTATTTGAGGAGACTTCTTTCTTGCAACTGGACTGGTGCCGGTGAACGCTGTCTGGTAATGACACGTAAGTTCCCATAATGTGTCATACTGAGCAGGTTTATGGATTTTTAAGTTAAGTAGCTCCCGATTGGAGGGAAAATATTCCTGATACGGTATATCTCCCATTTGTAGTCCAGAGACTTTGTGCATCTCATGAAAAGGTAGTCCTAATTCTCCGTTCCGGGTAAGAAAAGTATTAGTATCTGGATTGTATAGCTCTATTAATCCATTAAAGTGAAGAGCGTTCACCAACAATCCATATTGAGTAGCACGAATAGCTTCATACAATCCTATTACATTCAATTCAGTGCTCCATCGGCGGAGAACATAACCTGTCATCTTGCCCCATCATGATTTATCTGATGAGTGAGACCAGCCATGACATCTGTAATTTTCGACAGGTAGCACTTGTCCTAGCTTGGCGAGGCGATTCTTCACCGTACGTGCCACTATAGGTGGTTCCCCCTTAGGCAGGTCCTCCAATCCCATCACACCGGGGTGCAATCCTATAATTTGTTTTCTACCACTGGAACCCGGAAGTGAATGTTTGCTGACGTATCCACAAGGAATGTTGGTGTGCTCTTCTGTCAGAGTCCATGACATCTGCCGCGTCACCGCTTGCCCCCGCAATTCTGTTAGTGAACGATGGCAAGGGAACGAAGGAAGGTATAGGCAAGTTGTACCATCACTATATAACCACCACTCATCTTCAAGGGTTATGGTGGTTGGATCTGTCACAGAATCGCCGAATATATAATGTGTCTTCCTTAAAGGATGATCAGAATCTGTATCTTCTGCGAACGGCGCGTCGGTAACTAGCTGGCGCGTGATGCGGCGATCCCCTTCACGTACCAACTTAGAAAGCTCCTCTAGCAGGTCCAAAGCAAACTGAGAAGTGGGCAGAATCGACACAGGATCATTAACAGCGGTATAATATCTACTCCTCTGACCATCTATCTCGAACTGAGAGAACAGCATCGTAGGGCATTCAACTGAAATAAATAATGCGTATTTATTAAACACGGTTATGAAGAAACATTAAGGTGATGCAGGGCGTTGAACTCTTTTCACCAGTCTGTGAGATAGATTCAATACCTTGTAATTAGCGAGACGATTTTAACTGTATCACGAACACATAGGATAATGTACATTATCGCGCAAATAGCATGGTGATGCACCCTATCTTACGGAACATGATACGGCAGAAAATCGCCTCATGTTGTCTTAAGATGCGTTTTGACCAAGCAAAGCGTATTTGATAAACGTCCACCACCACAAAGGAGGATATCAGCTCTTCCCAACTACCTCACTAAGGAGAACAGAGCGAGGATATAATATAGAAGCGTCCACCCCCACAAAGGAGGATATCAGCTTTTCCCAACTGCCTCACCAAGGAGGACAGAGCGAGGATGCGATATGCAGTATGATATGATAAAAATTGAATTCATGAGCAAGAAAATTATAAGGGCTTACCGGTGAAAGATAAACGCTCCCTCTCAGGTGACTGAGTAGCCGAGCGGATCCTCGGAAGGCGTGACCTCCTCGCTGACATGGATAATCTACAATAAACATCAAAAGTTCAGTCAGATCAAGAAGTGAGATACATAAACCAAAGATTAAAAGGGAAATTGTGAATCTTTAACTGGAATTCTACAAAACAAAATTTCCCAGTTAAAGGTCCAATTAAACCTATGAAACATTTCTGATGCAAATTGAGGTCCTAAAAATAAATATATAAAGCTAAGGCGGCGAGTTCGATTCTCGACCAATGCATGAGCTAAGGGCTTAGATATTTTCTTTCAAAAGCCAAAAGGTGGATACAAGATCAATTCTTACATGTGTGGTTCAACCTAAGGATTCGGCAATGGTCACAAGTCTTGAGGGTCTAGTCCAAACTCCACATACTACCATACAAAAGGATGAGCCAATTTAAAACACATAATTGAGTATTCATCTCAAGTTTTGACCCTCAAACACAACCAAACTCAGTTGCCATATATATCGACGAATCACCATCAAGAGGAAAGTTAGGTTGTCAACCAAGTAAAGTTAGGCTTTGATTTTTCCCCTAATTGAGGAGCTAAGGGGCATCCTGAATCAACTAAGTGGATCATGGCTATCTACAAGAAATTAAAGCGTGGATATTGACTTGAAGTTCAAAATCATACATGCAAGAGTTTGAACAAGAACTAAGTAATATCAAGTCATTTACACAACCAAACATCCCAAGTGTTCGATGTTGACAAGAATTTGAAATTAAGTTTCATGCAAGTGTCAACTCATATGCAAGCTTCAATTCATCAATGCCAAGGCTAACAAAGCTCAAAGTTCGACGAATTAAAACAAAGGGTCTCGACCATGACAACATGTAGATTTACAAGCCAAACATGTCAGAAATTCGGTCAAGTCATACAAAACTAAGCTCAGGTCTCAACCAATGTATAAGCCATGGGTTTTGAGTCATATTCAGAGCCAGGAGTAACATCTTATAATTCCCACACAAGTCAAGCAAAGCCTCGGCTACACTCAAATACGAGTTAAAGAGCTTGAATCTCACTCTCAACCAAATGCAAACCAAGAAGTTTAGTTTTACTTCAAAAAAATCAAGTGCAAAACAATAACTGCGGCCTTGGTATTTTCCTCAAGAATTCGACGCTGGTTCATGTTCTCAAGCATCTCAAGATCAGTTTACCCATTATCAAGCTGAAGACTCAACCAACAGTAGGAAATCAAAGTTATATATCTAACTTCAGTCACACCCCCAAACCCAAATTTCGGTTTTCCCCTAGGATGGAAGAGCTAGGGTTACAATTATCAAGTTATGCATACAACCAAAGCTAAGAAATTCGGCCATCACTCAAAAGCCAATGACAATTTCGGTTTTTCCCCAAAACTCAAGAACTAGGGTTTCAACCATCAAGCTAAAACTCAAAAAAAAATTCAACAAAAATTGAAGAGAAGAGATCGAGTCTTACTTGGAACCCTTGAAGAACAGAGCTTGACCAAGAAGACCCACTGCAATGTCCGAGCACAAATCAGAGTCGGTCGAAACCCTAGCTCCCAAAACTCATGAATTCAACTGATTGTAGAGGGTTTAAAGAAGAAGAAGATAAAGAATTTAAAGAGGGGAACTTTGATCTCATTTGGAATTCTTGAGCTAGAGGAATTCTTGAATGGGTAAAGCTTGGGGAAGAAGGAAACCAAAAGTTTGAGAGGAGAGGGACTCTGTAGAAACCGAAAATGAAAGAAAGGATAGAAGAAAGATTAGGATTTTAATCCCCTCACACACAACACCCAACCCGTGTTCTGCGGGTCGGATTTGCGCCAGACCTGCATGCGCGCGGGTCGTATCCACTGACTCGCGTTCGCGTGGTCGGATATGACCCGACGGTCATTTTCGTCATATTCTCACCCATTTTCACCTACTTTTGGAATATTTAGACCCAATTTCATATTTTCGGGTAGCTTCGTGGTATTTTCGCTCACATTCGAGATATTCGAGACCCACGTATACTCCAATGGGTACCCAAGTCTAAATTGTTTCCCACTCTTGACGAGAAGTTCCTGGAGAATATTACGAGTAATAATTCTTAAGGATAATCTGTCAACCTCTGACGGGTACACGAGGTTAAACTAATTCCCGAAACTCCCGGGAGTATACGAGTATAAACTGGTCCTCCTCATGTCAGCGCAAAACCCTAAGATCAACGCCGGTCAACGCATAGTCCTAGGTCAATGCCGGTCAATGCGTTGCGATGAGAGTCAACACCGATTGATACGATGCTTTACAGCGTAGATAATTAATTTAAAGTCAACTTAATGACACGAGCCAAAATCAACTTACAAATTTTGATTCGAGACTTCGACAACGGTCAGACGATAAACGTAGTACCGGAAGAATTTTAGCTATTCGATAAAATACTAAGCGGACTGAAATATGGAGGAGTCAAGAACTAAAACCAGTTGTAGGTCCTTTGACACCGATTGAAGGTGGAAGTCTAACATATCCAAAGCATTTCAGACTCCCCTATAAAATGAACGAGGCTAAAACACTTTGGAAGGGGTATCTATAGGCGTCTAAAATTGCCTATGAAAGCCCGCACATAACTCGAAGCAAGGAGTGGATAACTCAAGAAGGCCTACCCAATTAGCTCGTGCGCGTCGGTCAACACGCACGCATCAATCATCTCGCGCACGTCGATCAACTCGCGCACGTCGATTAGCTCGCGCGCGTCGGTCAACACGCACGCGTCGATCAACACGCGCACGTCGATTAGCTCGCGCGCGTCGGTCAACACGCGCGCGTCAATCAACTCGCACGCGCGCTCGGTTCGCTTGTAAGTGAACCTCGACCGCACGGTTCCCTTGTAAGTGAACCGCGGCCGCGCGATTCACTTTCAAGTGAACCGCAGCCACGCGGTTCACATTGAAGTGAACCGTGGCCACGCGGTTCACTTCGAAGTGAACCGCGGCTGCGCAGTTCACCAGGTGTCATTTCGCGCAGTTCTGACCCGAAAACACGTTTTTGACGATTCTGTGCTGTTTTCTCGGGATATCTGTTCTAGGGGTTTCCAACTGACTTGATATCATCCACAAACATGGTTAGATATCATCCACAAATATGGTTAGGCCGTTATTAACTAAAGATAAGGCCAAATCGTTCATTCTCATCCGAATATCCGCATCCGAAACCCTATAAATATGAGCCTAAGGCCTCCATTTTACGGATCTGGAATGTTATCAAGAGGACGAAGTGCTGCTAGATTGAGGAGTCAAAGGAGCACGAATTTTCAGCGAAGGCGAGTTAGATCCCGGCGAATTTCAACAAAAAGACGAAGGCTTTTGAAGGATCCGAACCCGTTTCCCCCCGTCCGTTCCTTGAGATTAGGCTTGGTCTTAATCTCGAGAAGAGCTACTGATTTCGCTTGGTCGATTTCAGCGCTTCAAGCGAATACTTCATTCGTGAAGTAGGAGCTCTAACAAATCTACTGTCAACCGGATCTGATCCGCGACGGTCCACGGATAAATCCCGGCACCGGCAACGATCCCACACAAGCAATAGGAGTTAGAACTACTATTGTGTGTAGTTTGAAAGATAGTTGTAATCGTTGATTGAAAGTCTTATAAAAAGACTAATTTCTTGAATTTATTGTAACGTTTAAAGTTGTAATGGATTCTTCAACGAAATCAATTTTCTCCCCAAACAACTAGGCTATAATGTATTTTTGTTATAAAAATATATAAATGTAGTTTGATACTTAGCCTAGGTTTTGGAAAACTTTTTAACTCTAGTAAATATGAATTATCAATAAGTACTGCAATGCATAAGAACGGTGGAATGGCTAATAAGTCAAAACCCAACGCTATAAGAGGGAGTACTTAGTCAATCAAAAGATTTTAAGTAGAACTGGAATAATTGGAGAACTAGGATGAAAGAGAGGTATTATCAAACTCCGATGAAAGAGAGGTATTATCATGGCTATGTCAGTTGCTATATGACCGATGAGCAAATATATTAAATAAGACGAGTTGCCTCTGCTACTGCTAGTGCTAGAAGTGAGAATTAAAGGTGTGTTCTGCAAACTCTTAAAAACTCCATCAACATTGACCCTTCCCCAATTTTGGTTTTTTTTGGTAAAATTGTGTCAATTTTGGCCAAGTTCTTCTTAGACCAAAAAGAGGCCATAAATCAAGTTGATGTTGAGCCGCCTCCTCCTTGATCCAACTCTAAACTGATTTAAAATAAAGCCGAGTCAGGATTGAATCTGGTCTAATTCTTAAATGATTGCAACACCCTACGGCTCAGCATGAGTCTTAGTTTTTGCTTCTAGCACCAGCAACAACGGAATAAAAACCCAATAAGATTGTACTTAATAATTGATTTGGGTACTTTGAACCGTAAGCTACAGATATAAATTGAGACAAATAAGGTAAAACAGGATGGCTCATCAGATCATGCATTAACCGAACAAGTAATTGCAAATTACGCAGAAGGTCAGTAACTTGGCAACTAGTTCTACAATGAAGGAATTCGATTAAATAGTAATCACATAAACTAAGGAAATCATGAAGAACTAGTTAAGAGCCTAATGACATGTTTAGCACATGTTTAGCCTAATGCCTTGGTTTTCAAAGTAAGTGCCTTGTGTAAATGTAACATGGAAAGTGGTACAAGAAACTTTGGAGAATGCATGATCGCTTCGTGTTTTGCAAGTCCAAGTGCATGCATTCTTCATATGCGTGTGTGGGTGTCTGGTTGCAAAAGTGCAAATATGCATGGAATTTTTTGTATCTCTATATACTAATTTCTCCCTTGTTCTGACATAAAAGATGAACATTCATCGTTACCTTGTCTTTCTGCTCTAAGAAAATCTCGTCTGACGTCAGATAACATAAAGTTATACATTACAATTGAGAATTTAAAGTTACCATTTCCAACATATTTGTCTCCTTGAAGACCAACAATCTTGCTTGATAAGAACAATTATGAAAAAAGAGGTAAACTGTCATTAAAAATATTTAACTGAAATTTTTAGGATATAAATGTTTAATATTGAGGATTTTACACACATCTTAAGGGGGGAAAAAGAAAACAAGAAAAGAAAACGGTTTTTCTATAGAGTGCCCTTGGGCACTCTATAAGAGAGGAGAGAGATAGAGAGAAATGAATGAGGAGGGGGGGTCCCCTGATTTGCATTGGGATCTTCTCCTCATTCATTTCTCTCTATCTCTCTCCTCTCTTATAGAGTGCCCAAGGGCACTCTATAGAAAAACCGAAAAGAAAATCCTCTTTTTAGTAGTGTACGAAATTGCCCTTATTTCCGAATTCCTCGTTCATGTTTATCTTCCCGGGAAAAAAAATCCCAATTCCCAATATCCCAAATTCCCATAGTTTCATATCTATCCCCAATTCTCAAACCCTAATTCAATCCCCAGTTCTCCGATGTCTCTCGATCTTCTCAGGCGCCGGCGAAAGCATCTCCTCTTCATCGCCGCCGCCGGTGTCTCCTTCTACGGCGCCTACAAGCTATATCACCACCCGTCAATCTCATCCAAACGCAAGAAACTCGCTTCTCTCCTCAAAACCATAATCTCCGTCTCTGATGCAGTCACCTCTTCCGCCGACACCGTGAACCTTCTCCTCACCGATCTCAATGGCTTCCTCCGATCGAATTCCGACGAGATCCCAAACAGTCTGAAGCAAATTTCGAAGCTTGCTCGATCTGATGACTTCTCCGGCTCAATTTGTAGGTTTTCCGAAGCTCTGACAGTCGGTCTCTCGAAAGGTTTCGGATCGGTTTCAGGGCCCGAATCCGGACCAGGATTCTCTGATAAGCTTCTTGACAAGTTGTTCTCGAATGCTGGCTCAGGGTTTGTGTCGATTGTAGCCGGTAGCTTTGCGAAGAATCTCGTGCTGGGTTTCTACTCAACTGGCGATCAGAGTGATGAGACTTCTTCGTCATCTGGATCGAAGTGGATTGACTTGATCTGTGATGATAAGTGTAGAGATACGATTGCTGAGTGCATTCGGGTGTTTGTGAGCAATGCGGTTGCAGTTTACCTCGACAAGACAATGGAGGTCAACACGTATGACGAGTTCTTTTCGGGGCTTACGAACCCGAGGCACGACGTGAAGGTGAAGGATTTCTTGGTATCGGTTTGTAATGGCGCTGTCGAAACCCTTGTTAAGACTTCGCATCAGGTGCTGACCACTTCGAATCAAGAGGACCAAACATTACCCAGGAGAGGAGGGTCTTCTGATGAGAGGATTAAGGAGATTGGGAGGTGGGTCAATCAGGTTTCGTCGACCATGGCGGTTCCAAGGAACAGGAGGCTTGTTCTTGATGTGACGGGGAGAGTGACGTTTGAGACGGTGAAATCGTTTCTCGAATTTGTAATGTTGAAAACTTATGATGGTGTCAAACGAGCTTCAAATATTGTTCATGAAGAGGTAATCGAGAGGGGGTTTGAAGTGATGAGGTATGTGAGTGCTAGATCGATGCTTATTGCCACGATATGCTTTGCCCTTTGCATGCACGTGATGGCCGGCATCAAGTTTTTGGATACCAATGTGACACAACATTTGGTTTTGCTGCAGTGACAAGTTTAAGTATGTAAGGTTTTTCCTGCTCGTACTGCTCAAAACAGTTAAACTTTACCCAAATATACATGTAAATAAAGTTTAAGAGTGTAAGTTTGAATAACATAAGTGGCTTATAATGTTAACCTTATGCTAAGGAAGAAAAGGTAAACTATGCTTGATAGCCTTTTTGTATGCATTCTATGATCGGCTTCTAGCTGTTAGATATGATGAGTAATTGATTTTGTAACTTTTAATTTTGAAATCAAGTGTCTTCAGTTTCAATGCTTGTTCTTTCTAGAAATTGTTTGTGTGCTCCTATAAACTTTTAGGAAAAAGAGGAAAGTGAAAAGAACACCAAACTTCAGACATTTGAATTTTTTTACATCCGACATACTTTGGTAATAATTTATTCTACTTCTGGTTATGGGAAAATGGTTTACTTGCTGATGGGAAATGTTCTTGGAAGGTTTTGGGGATATAGATTGGTGTTCGACATGTTTAAATTGGGCACAAGCCAGAGGAGGCATCTCTAAGTAGAAGGATAAAGTGCATGAATTAGTTAGGAATATAGGTTAAAAATATATGTATGGTAATGGCTGCAAGGGTAAAAAGGTTTTGTGCTCTTATTTTGATACTTATTTTAAATAGTGAACTTATTTATGGTAGGATTGCAAGGTAAAAAGGTTTTGTGCTCTTTCAAGCAGTAGGGATCCTATCAGAATAGGAGTGAGGTGATTTCCACAATTGATAGGATAGTGAGAATTACCAAACTAACACTCTTAACCTCCCATGAATGGTATAGATTAACCCTTTCTATGCGGTGTTTTGATAGAATCCTTTTTCCTTTCAAGTTGTGATGTATGGAACGTGTTGGCTATAAAAAGAAAAACAACTGCCTTAGGGGGTTGACTGGGGCTGATTAGGATATTCTTTAGACACAACTATAGGAGTTTGATTCATGATCTTTTTTTGGTAATTATGAATGCGTTCTGCTATTTCCCTAGGATCATTATTGATCTACTAGGTCATAATTTTATGATCTTCTCCTGCAATGGATTGAAGATACTTATTTTGATTGTGGACTTGTTTATGATAAAATTACCGTGTAAAAAGGTTTTGTGTTCCTGCAAGTAGTCCGTACGTAGAGTATGTTGGCTATAAATGTGATCTGGTATTTCCCCAGGAACATTATTACTAATTTATTTGTTTGATAAATCTATGATCTGTTCACTGTTCACTAGTGCCTCTTGTCATGTGCACATAAGGAGCACATAATACAGTTGCACTGAGGTGTAGAACATCAGAAGGGCTATAGTTTGTCAGGCTCAGCTATTTGATCCATCCCATAGGTTGATGTCAGACAGCATTAATATATTAGATTTAAAGAAATGGATTTTAGGATGGCAAGTGCTAATGTTTCAAGAAATCCAAAATGTTAGATGTCCGTATGATTGCATATTCATAATTTATCCTCTTTTTCCTTTTTGCATTTCTGTCAAATGTTGGTTTGTAACGACATTGCCCCACATTGATGACAAACTCTGAGTTGAAGACTGGACTTCTTTCAGGCTTTTGCTGAGTGATTATTGTTGCTAGTTAAGGTCATTAAACGTTTGTAAATGTATCTATTGCAATCCATCTGTTTTAGCTGATTTGTAAAGGGAATGTAATTAGTAAAAGAAGAAAGAATTTCCTTCATCTTAAGAAACTTTACAATATCGATCTCCACAATCCATGCTATGATATTTCAAGAAAAAGTTTTGAGATTTACTGTAATGTCTAATGTGCGAACATACCTACCTCTTGAGCGAGAGAATTATAGTTACAGTGTTTTCTATTCTATGATAACCAACATATAATGGGAAATTCTATATTTTCCAATCTATGTTATATCCAGCCAAAAGAATTAAATATTCCAATCTGGTTGCAGTTGATTAATTTTATTAGGAAGAGTATTTCTTTTACAGAAGAAATTATGGATATGCTTGTTTTATTGTTATCTTTACAATTCTGAAGTGTGCATCATATTTGAGCTAAATCTTGGTACTCAGGATACAGGATCAAGGTTATGAAATTCATTGACTCGTTTATTTTGATGAGAATATGAATTGTTCTTGTCTTTTTTGTTATCTGTGTATATAGATTTGCTAAATCACACTCCTGAACCTCTCTCACATATTGGGCCGGGAAATGCCCATACACTAGTGGTTACATTGATATTTCTCCTTAGATGGGCTTCAGTCACGTCATACCTCTTCTGATACTATTCATTAATTGTAATGATAATTTTTTCTGCAATATAGAGTTCTGAACATGTTTACACTTTTTCATCTATGCTACATGTAAAACGCGGATGCCGCTACAGTGGAGCAATGTATTTGGTAGACATCTGACATGATACTTTTACCATGATGTTTCTGTTTGTGTATACTTTTATTTATTTTGTCATTGGCATATTGTCATGTTGTACCCAGGCCATGTTTTGTTTCTATGATTCCTAGACTACCGTTGCTGATTGAATCGACAAGTCCATTAAGGAATGAAGTCTGTTTCCATCTTGACTAGTTTGCAGAGCTATTTACTGGAGCAAGAATGAAGTAACACGAGGTACAAGAATAAGGGTGGCTCAGTGCACGAGGCTTCTACCATTGTGGGCTCTAGAGATGGTCAGATGTACGCAGCCTTAACCCCGCATGCGGAGAGGCTGTTTCCGAGATTCAAACCATGATCTCCAAGTCACAAGACAACAACCTTACTGTTGCACCAAGGGTCTCCCTCAACACATGGTACAAGGATGTATATGCAAATTTTTTATCAAAGGAAGACCTTTAATGTTGAAGGGTACTGTCATAAAAAAGAAGAGTAGTATCTTACCTAAACCCACAAGCCCAGGCACAATGTTTTTCCTTGAATTACATAACAAGTAATTCCCCTTACTCTTGTGGGTTAGGATAATCCACTTTCGTTGGTTAGGATTTGTGAGAGTTCTGTAGTGTCTTGAATCACTTGAATGTTGTTATTATTATGTCAAAGGCTGTACAAGAATCTCGACTAGAGGTTTTTTGGAATGCATCTTTCCTTTGCTTCTTTCAGGGGATATTGACGTCTTCACAGTTGACTTACTCTTCTGATATCATGCCGAAGTATGTATGTATAGGAATTTCTTTGTGTTCTACCCCATCAAGTGGTGATGTCAGTGTGTGTGTGTGTGTGTGTAGAGTAGTTTCTTTCTGTTCTACTCCATCAAGTAGTGATGTCAGTCTAATGTTTCCAGTGTTAGTGATTGCTTTAGGAGTTGCATCGTTTTTTTTTCTTCATAAATGCTTAAACCATTGTTACATTTGCAGTTCAAGTGATATTCCCTTCCCGTATTTGTGGGGGTTGAGGAGATGCACGATGCTTGCTTTGGCTTAGTGGAAATTTTGACTGTTTTGATCTCCTCATCCTTTTGATGCTCCCAATTCATTCTGCAGTAGCTTAAAAAGTGGTATGTCAAATAATGGCGGTGATCAGAACTTTTTGTCCAACTCGAGAACCAGATATCATTGCAGAAAAGGCTTATAGATAGCAGCGTAAACAATTTTCTTTTGAATTCTAGATTCTAATAGGAAAACATACTGAACTTCGCAAATTTAGTATAGGCTGTATAGGGTTGGAAGCATCGTTGCACAATTCCCTGAATCCCAACACCCCCACCGCCCCCCCCCCCACCCCCACCCCAACGGAATCGTCGTACAGTTTTTGCGAACTTATTATCTCCGATACACGAACCGGTTTCCTAAAATTGACGTACCATTTACAAGTATGTTAGATGCTAAGTCTCTTTAAGTGCACCTGCGTAAAACGCAATGTAGCAAGTAAGTGAAGGGAGACACAAAATAGAGCATATGACACGATAACTTTTATGTAACTAAACGTGTATGTTAATTAAATGTAAAACGAAATCATGATCCTAAAATGAGCTCTGTGTAAATGAAAAAAAAAACATAAGAAAGAAAGAAACAGACATACTCCATCAAAAAGAAGTATTTAAGTAGTTTATATGAAAAAAATATCACAATTCATAATTAGCTTTCCAGTTTTCTAATATGTACTTTGGAAAACTTTAAGTGCACTCACCGAACTTGCATACCGAAGCAAGCTATCTCCTCATGATTCTAAATTTTCCAAGTGACGAATTGCGTACCCGAATTCGTACCGTCACCAGCTACGTACGACATATTGTGTAACTATGGTTGGAAGTCTCTATTTTGTGGTAGATCTCATACTTTACAAACGATCCTCTGATTCCTCTGTAATGATTAGTACTTCTATTTGGGTCTAAGAGCCGCAAGAATTCCGTGACCGATCAGAGTTCAATGGTAGTTTGTTCTCACGTCATTATTGCTGTACAAAGTTTGGTTAACAACCTGGAACACATTGATTTGGTCCAAAATTTGCCTTTAAACTCTGAATGGATAACTTGTCTTTCATTTTATTTTTAAATATTAATGTTTTGTATTCTTTTAAAGGTTTAATGTATCTGTGGATTCAACCTTTAGTGTGAAATGACTGCTATGAAGTCGACAATATTGCTTCCATGGTCGTATGCAATAATCGAGCAAAAATGATATGTTTGTACATTCTATTCATAACTGATGAATGTAAAGCGACTGTTTTATAGGGCTCTATGTCATGATGCTAACTTAACGGTATCTAAATATTTTGGGAAAAATCAGATGAATTCAAGGGTAGAAGTCCATGCTATGATCTGAATTTATGCCTGGCTAAGTCTCCGGGTTTTTTAATGTGAACAGACCCGAGTAGGCCCATGAAGAGAAGGCCCACCCACCACGTTTCAGCTGCGCAAGTATAAATATATGTTGATCTTCTAGGGTTTCCGTGTGGGAAGTTTACTCGGCTGCAGAAGGTTTTTTAGCCGGCTGTTAAGGAGAAAATTAGAGGGTTTTTTAGAGGAGAAAAAGTAGTTTTTCAGATCTAAAAGAGAGAGATTTTGAGGAGAGAAAAAGAGGGATTTACAAACGAGAGGTTAATTTCTTTTGGGTAAAAATTAGATCTTTTTCTTAGAGACGAGCTTGTGGATTGTACAAGTCGTCGGTGTTCTTCTCATAGTGGAAT
>BQKN01000071.1:669680-704782 GCA_022839385.1 Asparagus kiusianus | reverse complement strand
AGAAGACGAGGATCAGGCGCTTCTACTACTTCTATCTCTACCGAAGTCTTATGAGAACCTGGTGCAAACACTGAGGCTTGTGGGAGACAATTTGACGATGGATGAGACTAGAACGGCGCTTCTAGCGGATGACCTTCGAAAGATTGCAACCAGTGACATGACTACTGATGGTAACAAAGAACAAGCGTAGGGATTGTTTGCTAGAGGAAGGAGCAATGAGCGAGGAAAAGGCAAAGGGGGAAGTCTAGATCGAAATCGAGACCTCTTGCGGGAAGGGCGTGTTTCAAATGCGGTGAGCTAGGGCATTTCAAGGTTGACTGTCCAAACAAGAGAGTAGGTGGGAAGAAGAACAACAACAAGACTGAGAGGAGAGAAGGCAAGAAAAAAGTGAGCTACGCTTCAGAGGAAGGGAGCGATAAAGAATGCTATGTTATTACGGGTGGCGAAGATACCTCCGGTAAGTGGATACTTGATTTAGGTTGCTCTTACCACATGTGTCCAAATTGAAAGTGGTTTACTACCTATAGGAGCATTGATGGTGGAACCGTATTGATGGGGAATAACTATGCTTGTAAAACGGTTGGGCTCGGTGATATAAAAATCAAGATGCATGATGGAGTGGTCAGAACCCTAACGGACGTGCGGCACGTTCCCAACTTGCGGAAGAATCTTATCTCAGTGGGTGCATTGGACTCCGGTGGCTGCAAGATTGTTACAGAGAACGGAGTGAAGAAGGTTGTTCGAGGTTCCTTAACAGTGATGAAGGGTGTTCGTCACGGTAATCTATATACTCTCTCGGGTACGACGGTGACAGGAGATGCAGCCGTTGGAACTGAAGGAAGTGGTGGAGACCCATGTGAGCACACACGGTTATGGCATAGGCGGCTTGGGCACATGTCAGAGAAGGGTCTAGTTCTGCTTGGTAAGGAGGGTTTGCTGAAGAATCTGAAGAAACCTTGCATGGATTTTTGTGAGGATTGTGTGTATGGAAAGGCGCACAGGGTCCAATTCTTGAAAAGCAATCACAAGAGCAGAGGTATACTAGATTATGTGCACACAGATGTTTGGGGTACGGCTCAGACAACTTCCAAGGGTGGTTCCAGGTATTTTTTCTCGTTCATAGACGATTATTCTAGGTATGCTTGGATTTATTTTCTTAAGCATAAGAATGAGGTATTCGAGACATTCAAGAAGTGGAAAGCAATGGTTGAGAACAGGACAGGCAAGAAATTAAAGACACTGAGATCTGACAACGGTACATAGTATACAGACGGTGCTTTCAAGGAGTTCTGTGATCAGGAGGGCATTGTTCGACACTGGACAGTCAGGTCAACACCACAGCAGAACGGGGTCGCGGAGAGACTAAACCGAACATTGCGGGAGAAGGCAATGAGTATGCGATCCTATGCTAGATTGGGCAACGAATGGTGGGCAGAAGCGGTGGCTACAGCATGTTACATTGTGAACCGTTCTCCACATTCTACACTAGATGGTGATACACCCTATAGGGTGTGATCAGGGAAACATGCAGATTATGAGAGGCTTAGAATTTTTGGATGTACCGCCTACTATCACGTTAACGAGGGAAAGCTTGACGCGAGGGCCAAGAAGGCGATGTTCTTAGGGTATGCAAAGGGTGTAAAAGGCTACCACCTTTGGTGTACAGAAGATTCGAAGTTCGTGATCAGCAGGGATGTTACCTTTGATGAGAAATCCATGATTGCTAAGGTGCCCAAGGATAATAGTGTTGGGACTGTTGGGACTTCAAAGTCCCAGGTTATTGAGATAGAACCTAAAGACCAACCAGGTTCTAGTCATGTTCAAGTGAGAAATCAGGTAGATGATGAGCTTGAGCAGGAGGAGGTTCAGCAAGAAAATACACAAGCACTACAACAGCAGCAGCTCGAGGATACTTTGGCTTCCACTAGGCCAAAGCGAGTATACAAGCAGGTACAGAAGCTGGGGGCTGATCAACCCCTGAAGCACTATGGGCAGGTTAATTTGGTTGAATACGCACTCTCGGTGGAGGAAGATGAGCCGGTCTCCTTCAAGGAAGCTATTCGGGACAAAGATAGTGAGAGTTGGTTGGCTGCGATGGAGGAGGAGATGGAATCTCTTCAGAAGAACCAAACATGGGAGGTGGTCCCATTGCCTGTAGGAAGAAAAGCTATTGGTTGTAAGTGGGTGTATAAGAGAAAGGAAGATCCTTCAGAGCTCGGTGGCACAAGGTACAAGGCGAGGCTAGTGGCTAAAGGGTTTGCACAAAGAGAGGGTGTGGATTATAATGAGATCTTTTCTCCGGTGGTGAAACACACTTCTATTCGGGTGATATTGAGTATTATTGTTCATGGTGATCTTGAGCTGGAACAACTTGATGTTAAAACGGCCTTCTTGCACGGAGACTTGGATGAAGAGATCTACATGCATCAACCTGAGGGCTACAAGGTTGAGGATAAGGAGCATCATGTATGTCGCTTGAGGAAGTCACTCTATGGATTGAAACAATCTCCTCGGCAGTGGTACAAGCGATTTGACTCCTTCATACTGAAGCATGGATTTTCCCGAAGCGATTACGATTGTTGTGTTTACATTCGGAAGCTTCGTGGAGGTGATTATATCTATCTTCTTTTGTATGTGGATGACATGCTTATTGCTTCTAAGAGCGGGGTGGAGATGGATAGGTTGAAATCTCAACTTGGTAAAGAGTTCGAGATGAAGGACATGGGCGCTGCAAAGAAAATACTGGGTATGGAGATTAGAAGAGAGCGGACGAATCGACGATTGTACTTGAGTCAGAAAGGCTACATAGAGCGGGTGATCGCTAGGTTCGGAATGCAAAGTGCTAAGTCGGTGGCGACTCCATTAGCTCCACACTTCAGGCTTTCAGGTAAACAATCTCCCACTATAGCGGAAGATAAGGCACACATGGAGCGTGTTCCTTATGCTAGTGCAGTTGGCAGTTTGATGTACGCCATGGTGTGTACACGCCCAGATATTTCACAAGCGGTTAGTGTGGTCAGCAGGTTCATGGCGAATCCGGGAAAGGCGCACTGGGAAGCTGTGAAGTGGGTCCTGAGGTACTTGAAAGGTACCGTGGATACGGGTCTATATTTTGGTGGAGATACATGTCAGATTGATGGGTTTGTTGACTCGGATTATGCGGGAGATCTAGATAGACTGCGATCTACTACTGGTTATGTATTCAGGATACATGGAGCTCCAGTTAGTTGGCGATCGATGTTGCAGGCTACAGTGGCACTTTCTACTACAGAGGCCGAGTACATGGCTATGATAGAGGGAGTGAAGGAAGCATTGTGGTTGTGGGGTCTTCTAGACGATTTGGGGATTGAGCAGGAGAACGTGAACTTGTGGTGCGACAGTCAAAGTGCGATTCACTTGGCGAAGAATCAAGTTCATCATGCTCGTACCAAGTATATCGACGTCAGGTATCATTTCGTGCGGGACGTCATAGAGGAAGGTGATATTTCTCTCATGAAGGTGCACACGAATGAGAATCCAGCAGACATGTTGACCAAGGTGGTGACAGGTAGCAAGTTTAAGCATTGCTTGGACTTGCTTCATATCAGCTCGTGTTGAACTGCCCAAGAGGGCATGGCCCTTCGGGGCGGTGATGGGTGAGGTGGAGACAGATAATATGGTGGAGATAATTGCAGAACTACGGTTAGCTTGATCCCGGTGGAGGGTACGTAGGCAGTCGCGGTATAGTGGCGCAGCTGGTTTTGGTCTGGTGATGTTCGCGGTGTTCTTCTGGTGTTCGTCCAAAATTTGAGGTTTATCAAATGATGTACGAGGTGGAGAATTGTGAACAGACCCGAGTAGGCCCATGAAGAGAAGGCCCACCCACCACGTTTCAGCTGTGCAAGTATAAATATATGTTGATCTTCTAGGGTTTCCGTGTGGGAAGTTTACTCGGCTGCAGAAGGTTTTTTAGCCGGCTGTTAAGGAGAAAATTAGAGGGTTTTTTAGAGGAGAAAAAGTAGAGTTTTTCAGATCTAAAAGAGAGAGATTTTGAGGAGAGAAAAAGAGGGATTTACAAAAGAGAGGTTAATTTCTTTTGGGTAAAAATTAGATCTTTTTCTTAGAGACGAGCTTGTGGATTGTACAAGTCGTCGGTGTTATTCTCATAGTGGAATCTCCCCTCACCCCTCCCGTGGACGTAGACAAGTTTGCCGAACCACGTAAATCTCGTGTACTTATTGTTTTCTGGGTTGTTGGCTATTGCTTGTAGGTTCCCTCAATATTCGGTCTTAGAGCTGATGAGAGGAAGAGTGTATATTTCACTTTGATGAAATATATCACTTTCGATTCTTGTTTCCTTTGAGAAATAAGAATTTCACTATCTATTCTCGTTTCCTTTGAGAAACAAGAATATAGAGGTTGACTTGTGCTTTTGTGACAATAAAAGCCAGGGCTTTCTCTCAGGTGATATCGCTTCCGCGGCGGTGCGCGTGACTCTGCGCCCAACATTTAATTTCATATACGCGCGCGTCTCTAGGGAAATGGTGATAATTTTTTTTTAATTCGCTCGTGGAGTGGAAAGGTTGGCCCTTTCAACTTTTTGGTTCTATGTTTGCCTTTTGTCCAACCATGAACAACGAGAACGCCTTGATATATATCATGGACTGTCCTTCTCCAACAAGTTTGCTCCGCTGGATTATTTGTCAAAAACGTTGTTTATGTTGCCACTATTGTTTCATGTACGTGGCGTTGCAGCTACAACATTATTTTGCAAATGGTGATCATGGAGCCTACACTACGACGTACGGGTATTTATTTAGTATGTTGAACTTCATCAGCACCACAATATTGTTTTCTTATGTGCATTTGAGGCCCTTGTTCGCGGCACATTGAGTTTTCTACAAATATCCCAACTCACCCTATCTATATTCCTGTCTTGTTGTGCTTGTGGTTTATGATCTTCATCACCGGTTGTTTGTCCGTCTCTGCGGGCAAAAAAGGAGTGCAGATACCAGGGCTTGCTCATAAAGTTCTTGCATCATGGCGCTGATCCAACAAGAAGAGAGTAAAGCAAAGCTAGTTTTTCCTTAGTGGAGTCTCGTTGGGTGCTCCACTCACGTTACCGTATCTCAACTTGATTAATAATACCATCAGCAGGAAGTGCACAGGCTGTGGTGTTTAATTTAGGCCAGGTCTGTCCTGATTGGGTGCACCATTGCTTTCAACTGACGAGGCCCGCGAGTCATGGCAAATAAGGTTACATCTGATGCCACGATGCTTCAGTAATCCCCTATTTTAGGTGTTGATGATGATGATGAAAGTTCAAAATCCACTTAGTCCTTAGACGCGTGTTGCATGTAACGGCAGTTACGTACGAAGATACTTTGGTCGAGTTGCAAATGATTACTGGGCGCATGTTATTCGAGGACATTCGGATTCATGTAAAAGTATCTGTCGGTATTGAAATTCAGAGCCCCTAGCGAGGTTGATGTAATTGGCCTGTTTGGATGTATTGCTATATGCAGGCATCATCAGATTAATGTTTGTGTTGTGAGATTTTTGTTTTTTAGTTTGTAAAATCTTAGGTGCTATTGTTCATAGAGGCTCTGTTCTGCCTCTGTACTTCTGGTATAGGCCTTGGCTTGACTCACATAAATAAGGAAACGTATATAATTTGAATTAGTCTGGGTGGCAAATTATGCAAGTCTTTGCGTTTACGCATAAACTTCGGCCAATTGATAGCTTGAGGTGCTGCCCGAGCTTCTGTGTTGATACAGAGTAGAGCAGTGTGATATATTTCCTCAAAAGTTTAGAGCATTGTGATTCGTTGGTAATTCGATTTTCTGACAATTAATTTACATTTACTATTTAAGTTTGCATATATACTCTCACAAAATATTCAAATATGTTTCATCTGTTTGTGCTTCTATATCTATCAGTACAGAGCTTGCACAAGTTGTTAAGGAGAAAGGTGACATGATACAAATAGCTCAATCTGTGAGATTCCTATATACAAAATCTGCAAAAGTTTCTATGTAATCATGGCAAAATTTACCTCGTCTAAAATTGATTGTTTGAAACTGTTTACACATTATCAGGACTTCCATGACCAGAATTGTTGCTAAATTTTGAGGCCCCTTTACTTATAGCAACTTGCATCCGTCATGCTAGGTAGCAATTCTAGCTCTAAAGAGTCAGGTAAACCTATCCTGTTGTTTCCTTTATGTCCTTTTTTTCGAAGAGGTCTGTGTCTCAAATCCCGGTTGAACATTCTCAGGGTATTGGCCTGGAGAGAGAATACAGTTGTTTTAGGATTGTCTTTGATTCTGTTGACATATTAATAATATGAAGGGGGCTATTTGTAAGTTTGTGTTTGTAAGGGCCTATATAAGCCCAAGAGATTCAGTAATAAGATTAGGGGTTTTCACCATCATGGTATCAGAGCCTAGCCGCCGCCAACCCTAACCCTAACCCTAGCCGCCACCGCCCCTCTTTCCGCTGCACCCCCTCCCCCCCAGCTGAACAGACCCCAACCCCCAGTGCTGCACCCCTCAGACCCCCCCTGCGCTACACCCCTCAGCCCCCCCGACGCCGCACCCCCCCACGGTTCCCCCCCCCCCCGCCAAGCAAACCCCCCCCCCCCCCCCGCGCGCTGCACCCCACCCCTGTTGCCTTTGCCGCTACCCTTTGCTTTTGCCGCTACCCTTTGCTTGCACCCGCTGCCCTCCCAACCCTAGCCGCTACCCCTCCCAACCCTAGATGATGTGTAGCTTGTTGGATTCGCTCGACATCTCAGTCATAAAACTGATGAGAGGATGTGTAGCTTATTCAATTCCCTTGACATTTTAGTCCTGGAACTGATGAGAGGATGTGTAGCTTATTCGATTCCCTCGACATTTTAGTCCTGGAACTGATGAGAGGAAGAGTGTATACCTCACGGTATTGAGATATATCACTGTCGATTCTTGTTTCCTTTGAGAAACAAGAATTTAGTTGAGATCCTACTCCTGTTGTACAACAGAAGTGCTGCCGAATTTTTCACTACGCGCAACAAGGGAAGGCGAACAGATGGTTGATCTAAAGCCTGATCGATGGAGAAGATCATCAAGAAGTTGAACCCCGTGAAGGTCAACTTTGATGCAGCTGATGAAGTTGTCGGCTGGTGAGAGTGCGACAAGGCCACCGAAAAAGTTAGAGCTTCCACCCATCGATCTGAAGCTTGATGGACCAGCTACTTACCTAAGTTGGTCACGACAGGTAAGATACACCCTTACAGGGAGGAACCTGGAGGGGTACTTGACAGGAGAGGCGACAGAGCCAGCTGAAGGTTCAGCTGGAAGAGATGAGTGGAAGTCCACTCATATGTTGGTGTACATCTGGCTCCTCAACTCATTGGTCCAGTCGATCGTCACCACAGTAGATGGCATCGGGGAAGTGAAGGATGTCTGAGAGAAGTTGAGGAGGACCTATAATGGTGTGGGGAATAACTTGAGGGTGTTCCAGATCAAGGGAGAGACCGACGTTATAGTCCAGGGAGAGAGGACTGTACAAGAGTATGCCACAGAGTTGGAGCGTCTGTGACTAGATTATGATCACTTCTCACCTTGGGCGAGCTGCAAGGACTCGAAGTGTAAGGAGCGAGAGGCCTTTCTACAGGAGAGGACTATGTTGTTTCTCAAGGGGCTGGCATCAAAGTTTGCTCAGAGGATTGCATTGCTACTACCTCAGCCAAAGATTCCCACACTTGAGGAGGCAGTCTCGGCCATGATCCAGGAGGAGACTCGTATTAGGGTGCAGGCGGGGGCATGTGGACTTCCTGTGGTGAAGTCAGCACTGGCTACCTCTAACTCTGGCAACACTGGATCCAAAGAGGAGACTCGGTAGTGCTACAACTACGGCGAAGTGGGACATTTAATGCATGCTTGCACCAAACCACCCAAGGGAGGAGATTCGGGTGGATGTGGACAGTTCGAAGGTCGTGGTCATGGGGCCGTGGGGGTCGACGAGGTGGAAGAGGAGTAGACAACTGGGCGAATCTAATAGTAGTAGAGGGAGAGGAAGCAGTTGAGGTGGTCTTTACTAAGGAGGATCATGCGCTCCTGGAGATACTCAGGAGGAAGCAAAGAGTAGCAGGAGATGGAGACAGGAGGAGTGGGACTGAGGAGGCATACACTTCGTTCTTCACCAGAGGCAACACTGCTACTTATGCTCATCCGACCAGAGGTACTGATGACATACATGCTCTTGCTTCTATGTCTCCCGATAGTTCATCAGAATGGATAGTCGACTCTGGTGCGTCTCTACATGTGACAGGTAATGCTAGTTAGTTCTCATTATATACTCACCTAGCATCGGCTGATAGTATCTAAACAGGTGATGGTACATTTCAGCCAGTAGTTGGTAAGGGTACAGTCAATTGTACGGGTTCTGTAACTTTGTCCAATGTTTTACATGCTCCTTCCTTTCTAGTTAATCTTTTGTCCATTAGTGCTATCATACTCTAACTAAAATGCATTGTTTCTTTTGACATCCCCAAGGTGATCTTCCAGGAGAATGGGACAGGACGGAGATTTGGGACTGACACTTGGAGTAGTGGACTGTGGTACCTGGATCATGAAGGGCTCGACTCAGCGTTGATATCTATGGTAGAGAGAGCAGGAGTAGGATCTGAGATGAGTGTTGAGAGTGTATTGATGTTTCATCACCAGCGCTTGGGACACTCATCCTTTAGTATTTTAAGTAGGTTGTATCCATCTTTATTTGAGAAAGCAAATAAACAAAAACTTGTGTGCGATGTATGTGAGTTTGGAAAGCTTACTAAAAGTTCTTATGTTAGTTCTGGTCATAGGAGTTCTCGTGCATTTGACCTGATACATTCAGATGTTTGGGGGCCTTGTTCCACAAGCTCTATGAATGGATACAAGTATTTTATTATATTTATTGATTGTTTCTCTCACGTTACTTGGTTATACTTGATGAAAAATAAGAGTAAAGTGTTTGGTTGATTCCAAAACTTTCATAGGTATGCTCAGACTCAATACGGAGCAGTAGTGAAGGTGTTAAGATCTGATAATGGGACAGAGTATACCAACAAAACACTTGGGAAATACTTATCAGTTCAAGGAATACAGCACCAGACTTTATGTCCATATACACCAGCTCAGAATGGAGTAGTGGAAAGGAAGAACAGACACCTTTTAGAGGTTGCTAGAAGCTTGATGATCTCCATGAATGTCCCAAAAATATTATGAGGGCAAGCAGTGTTAACCACAGCTCAGCTAGCACCAGACTACATGTCCATATACACCAGCTCAGAATGGGGTAGTGGAAAGGAAGAACAGACACCTTTTAGAGGTTGCTAGAAGCATAATGATCTCTATGAATGTTCCAAAAACATTATGGGAGCAAGTAGTGTTAATCGCAGCTCAGCTGATCAACAGAATGCCCTCGAGAGTGCTGGATTAGAAGTATCCGTGTGAGACCCTGAAGGCAGATAATGGTGGGATTCTTCTACTAAAGGTGTTTGGCTGTGTGTGCTTTGTGAAGGACATCAGGCCATCCGTCTGGAAGCTTTCCCCTAGAGCGGTGAAGTGTATCTTTGTGGGATATTCTGATACCCAGAAGGGATATGTTTGCTAGAGCCTGGTGGAGAAGAGGCTGTTTGTGGGCATGGATGTGCACTTTCGAGAATTCGAGCCATATTACACCCAGAAGATAACTTCATCCGTTGGTGACTCGCCCGATACTGGAAGTATGAGGCGAGAGGGGGAGAATGACGAGAGGCAGGTGAACAATATGGAGAAATCGATTTCTCTATCGATTACTTAGGAGGGAGAATTGGTTTAGGAGGAGCAGAAGAATGAAGAAGAAGAGGAGAAGGAGACAAGAGGTGTTAGGCCCACAGTTCAGGGGGAGCTACTTACCTATAGTAGGAAGGGGAAGCAAATTACAGGAACAGTACCTACAGTACCTACAGTGCCACTGGTGCCAAGTCCCTTGTCAACGCCTGTCCCGACTCCTGAGACACCTACACCACCACCAGATTCCTCATCCTCCTAAAGTGATATCATTCCTCTCCTTACTCCTCACACACCAATATCAGTACGGAGGACTACTCGCAGCAATGTGGGAAATCCTCCCGATAGATATGGTTGGGATCTTGCCCAGTTTGTATCATATTCTAACATCTCTACTGCACATGGAGCATTCATTGCATCATTGGACTTTGTTACTGTACCTAACAATTAGCAGGTTGCTAAGAAGGAACCAAAGTGGAAAGCGGCTATGCACGAGGAGCTAGGGGCTCTTGAAAAGAACCGCACTTGGGAGCTAGTAAAACTACCACAAGGGAAGAGAGCAGTTGGATGCAAGTGGGTCTTCACTGTGAAGAAGAATCCAGATGGACAGGTTGAGTGCTACAAGGCTCGTCTGGTGGCAAAAGGGTACAGTCAGACATATGGCATTGACTATGATGAGATTTTTGCACCAGTGGTGAAGATGAGAACTGTTCGGACCTTGATCTCTCTGGCAGTAAATGGTTGATGGAAGCTACACCAACTAGATGTGAAGAATACATTTCTTCATGGGGATCTAGTGGAAGAGGTATATATAGAGATACCATCAGGATTTGACACAAATCAGACAGTGGGCAATGTCTGCAGATTGAAGAAGTCTCTCTATGGGCTGAAGCAGTCTCCTTATGCTTGGTTCGACAGATTCAGGAGGGCTATGATAGGTATGGGGTATCAACAGATTAACGCCGATCATACTGTGTTCTTTCGACGGAGTGGAGACCACATTACCATGCTTGCGGTAAATATGGATGATATGATTATTACAGGAGATGATGAGAAGGAGATTGCCCAACCCAAAGAGAAACTAGGTAAGGAATTTGAGGTGAATGATCTTGGCTTGCTTCGATACTTTCTTGGAATAGAGATAGCTCGAAGAGCGGATGAGATTGTCCTATCCCAAAGGAAGTATGCACTGGATCTTCTCAAAGAGACATGGATGTTAGGATACAAACCCGTAACTACACCGATCGATCAGAAGTTCAAACTGGGTGCTAAGACTGGAGAACCAGTTGATCGTAACAGATACCAGAGGCTGGTGGAAAGGTTGATCTATTTGAGTCACACACATCCTGATATCTCTTTTGTAGTAAGCGTGGTGAGTCGCTACATGCATGATCCAAGGAAGGATCATATGGACGCAGTGTACTAGATTCTGAGGTATTTAAAGAGTGCTATCGGAAAAGGGCTGATATTTAGAAAGAATGAACATATGAGCATTGAGGGTTGCTGCGACTCTGATTGGGCTAACTGTGCTGATGACAAGAGGTCCACCTCATGATACTGCATCTTTATAGGAGGCAACTTGGTCTCATGGAAGAGCAAAAAGCAGTTAGTGGTGGTGAGATCGACAGCTGAGGCAGAGTATAGAGCTATGGTCTTAGGAGTTACGGAGTTGTTGTGGCTGAAGAGTATGCTGGTGGAGCTAAAGCTAGATCAAGGAGCTAAGATGAAGCTGTAGTGTGACAACAAGTTCGCCATCAGTATTGCTAATAACCCAGTACAGTATGATAGAACCAAACACATCGAGATCGATAGGTTTTTCATCAAAGAGAAGTTGGACAGTGGACTACTAGAGTTAAGTCATGTTCCAACTAAGGATCAGGCAGCAGACTGTCTGACTAAGGGACTTATCTCGGTAGATATGATTAGAGGATGTGATAAGATAGGCATAGTGGATATCTTTCGCCCATCTTGAGGATGAGTGTTGACATATTAATAATATGAAGGGGGCTATTTGTAAGTTGGTGTTTGTAAGGGCCTATATAAGCCCAAGAGATTCAGTAATAAGATTAGGGTTTTCACTATTTCTTCAGATTCTTTGTATAACTTCATGAGAAGGGTTGAAGATCTATTATGATTAGGAGATTGAGTTTCATCATGATTAGGAGTTTGAATCCTATTGTAATTAGGGAGTTAGGCTAGAGGTAGGGTTTTGATTTCCCTATATATATATTCTTCTATTGTTAGAGGAAAAACCAAGCAGATGAGAGAGAGCCAATATTCTTATAATCTAGGGTTAGCAGAGGGCGAGCCTGATTCAAAAATATTATGCGAGAGGCAAGGGTTTCGTATTCCTTGTTTGTGCAAAATATTAGGAAGAGAGTTTCGCAGTCTTTGTCCGTTCAAAAGATTGTTCAAAAGATTGTAAGGAGAGGGCTTTGGAGAGAATATGAGAGTTGATTAAGTATGTGAGGTTGAAAGATTGAAAGACGAGAGTTGAGTGGTTCCTCTTGTAGTTCTCCCTGATACATAGTGGATTTCTCGTATTGTTGCTTGTGAACGTAGGTCGAAGTTGGTGGACTGAACCACATCGTAGTAGGCGGAGAGACTAAAAGTCTCCAACAAGTTGAACATTGCCATAGAATGTAGCGTCTAAATTGCACTTAAATGTGCTTAAGTTTCACAAACCTTGCACTTAAGTGACTCTCTCTATTTAAAAACCAAACAGAAAAATACCCTAAAGTATTTAAGTATTACAGATGAGTCCTACATGGTTTATTGAAAAAAACCCAGAAGATGTTAACTTTTCTCTATGTACCAAAGATTATCACATAACAGAGAGAACTAAAGTGAAACTTTTAGAAATTTAAGAGTATTTAAGTGAGGTTATTTACAAAAATGAGACTATATGTAATATTGATAAAAAAGAGGGCACCAACGTGCAACATTTTGAAATTTTGAGATATTTATGTGCAACACTTAAATAATTTGGAACGATTTTTACTCGGTTTTTAAATAGCGGGTCACTTGATTGTAATGTTAGTGCAACTTTAGGGCATTAAAATGTAATTTAGCCGAATGTAGCAAATACGAATCATATCAAAACTCCGCACAATGTGGGGTGTCCTGATAGGAGCACATGTGTAGTAAAGGGGTGATGTGAAAATTTCCTTACCCTAACCAATGGTTGAAAAATCCCATGTATAAGAATTTGTTCTAAATTCTAATAGAAACTTCAATCGAATATAGCTTTCCAATGTTGAGCCGTTTTTTCCTCCCCACTCTATCTCTATCAAAAATAGAAGAGACCAACCGCCTTGTTTGAATTTAATTCCTAAGATCATCTTCCAAGACCACACAATCTAACAAGCACCAAGCATTTAATGAAGAGCTTGCAACCTCTTCACATCTTATTAATAGCCCAGCAACAACATGGTCTAACATGGATAAAGTGAAGAGCATATAAACTGCAAAAAAGTCAAGGAACTCTTATCTAGTTGGTAAACATTAGTTTACTAAGCTAGTAAGTCAATGAACTCTTATCTAGTTGGTAAACATTAGTTTACTAAGCTAGTTAATGTTAGGGAATTTTAGTCCCCCCGCTTATTACGATTTGCGCAACTTAGAAGCCAACCCACAATCAATAACATATAAAATAACCACAATCAAGAATAAAGAAAACCAAGATTTATGTGGTTCAGTCGACCAATTTCGAGCTATGTCCATGGGGTAACAATACGAGAAATCCACTATGTATCAGGGAGAACTACAAGAGGAACCACGCAACTCTCGTTTCTCAATCTCTCAACCTCACATACATAATCAACTCTTATATTCTCTTAAAAGCCCTTTCCTTACAATCTTTTGAATGGATAAAGACTGTGAAACTCTCTCCCAATGATGTAATCTTTTACACAGACAAAGACTACGGAACCTTCGTCTCTTATAGAATATTCTTGAATCAGGCTACTCCCTCTCCTAACCCTAGATTACAAGAATATTAGCTCTCTCACTTCTCCTTTTCTTAGATTTTCCTTCAACAATAGAAGAATATATATAGAGAAATCAAAACTCTATCTCTAGCCTAACTTCCTAATTAGAATATGATTCAAACTCCTAATCATGATGAGACTCAATCTCCTAATCATGATAAATCTCTAATCCTATCTAATTCTCATGAAGTTATACAAAGAATCAAAGACACAATCCTAACAATCTCCACATTGGATTTGATTCTTAAACTCTCTTGAAGATATATCATCGCTGTCTTAAAAACTTTACCTCTCCTGCTAGAGTCTTCTATTCTTTTACATTTCAAATCGAAGCACCTACACTCCAACTGGATGCCCCTATGACCCTTAATTTCATCTGCTTTGCCGTGGAGCCTCCACCTCTCTTTTGCACACCAAGATATTTTCATGACCTTTAACATTAGAAGCAAATCAACAATGCTTCTCCTCCCAACTTGAGCATGACAATTGCCTCCCCCCGCTTGTTATCCTTGTGCTCCACCTGCATCGCTCGTCTCAAACTATATCCGCGCACCTCTTCCACTCCACACCACGAGCATGATGCCTCTATCTTCTTCATCACTTGGCTTGGACTAAATATGAGCATTCATTGTCATCAAGTCCAATGCCACCATCTTCATCTCCATGTGTGTCACTCGGTCGTGCCTGCTTGCAAGCTCCACCTAATCTGGCACTATCCTCCTAGAGTCTACACAACAACCAACTCTCGCTCCAGCGATGGCTCTGAAAAAGTATATGCTGACAACTCTACTGCTAGGATCACATCTAATTTTCTATACCAGTCTCATCTATTGTATACTCGTTTGCCTTATCTGCCATCATATCTGTCTCGTGACCACCATCAAATATTATCAGCACATTTTGATCAATCTAAGGAAAATCTAAAAAATTAAACCCTCCCATTGCATTCAAAGCACTCCAAAACCTAGGAATCGGCTACTAGATCGCCAAAATCCACCATTGGTTAGCCCATCTACACTTCAATCAATCTCAACCATTGGATTAAACTAAACACCAAACGTCATACAAAGCCACACACTGAATCTTGGGCACCAAAAAATCTGGTTCCTTCTCTTACGTGTGAATAATGATTTCTTTCTCTACACGTTTAGTCAAAAACAGCAAACACTAAAATATTCCAAACACAAGATCACCTCATCATCAAATCACGTGATTGTCTCCTCAAATTTTAACGAATAGAGCCAACCGAAGCCCTCTCTAGAACTCTTCCAAGCAACTCCGTTAACTTGTCACCGCCTGCTCCTCTCACTACCAAATTGTCTCCACGCAAGCCGTCTGCCGATGACCGGCTACACCTCCTCGACACCACGATTCACTGCTGAAATCGCCTGCAGAATTCACCGTTGGACACCACATCCTTCGGGCGCTGTCCTCAGGATGATTAGTCATCATTAAATCCTCCTGTCGGTAATGGTCATGCCTTCCCTTTTTTTCTTCATCTTGATTCTTGTAATGCTGATCTTCAATCTTGCATGTCATTGTCTTCTATCATGCCAACTCGCTCCCGCCATCATCATAACTTTGATACCACTTGTTGGGAAATTTTAGTCTCTCCGCCTACTAAAATTTGTGCAACTTGGAAGCTAACTCATAACAATAAGATATAAAATAACCACAATCAAGAAGAAAGAACACTGAGGCTTATGTGGTTCAGTCGATCAACTTTGACCTACGTCCACGGGGCAACAATAAGAGAAATCCATTATGTATTAGGGAGAACTACAAGAGGAACTACTCAACTCTCAACCTCACATACATAATCAACTCTCATATTCTCTCCAAAGCCCTCTCTTTACAATCATTTGAATGGACAAAAAGTGTGAAACTCTCTCCCAATGATGTAATCTTTTACACGGACGAAGACTACGAAACCCTTGCCTCTCGTATAATATTTTTGAATCAGGCTACGCCTTCTACTAACCTAGATTACAAGAATACTGGCTCTCTCACTTCTCTTTGTCTTAGTTTTTCCTCCAACAATAAAAGAATATATATAGGAAAACCAAAACTCCATCTCCAGCCTAACTTCTTAATTAGAATAGGATTCAAACTCCTAATCATGATGAGACCCAATCTCCTAATCATGATAGATATCTAACCCTCTAATTCTCATGAAGTAATACAAAGAATCAAAGACACAATCCCAACAGTTAACTATGTACAAAATGCACTAAACTTAGTACTGATTACAATGTCCTTGCAACCATGAAGATACAACAACAACAACCAAGCATTTATCCCAATTGTTTGGGGTCGGCTACATGAATCATATTTTTCTATTTTATTCTGTTGCGGGTCATTTCCTCTGTTATATTAGTCTTAATCATATCATTCTTAATTACTTCTGACCCAAGTCATTCTAAGTAGACCGCTAGATCTCCTAGCCTCATTAACTCTAATATTATCATTTTTTCTAATCGGTGCACTAAGATGCATTCAGTTTTTATCTTATCTTCTAATGGATACCCACAAGACCATCATAACATTCTTATTTCTGCTACACTCATTTTTTAGATATATTATTTTTAATTGCCCAACATTCTGACCCATAAAGCATAGTTGGTCTTACCATCATATAGAATTTTTCCTTTAGTTTCATTGGTATTCTACGATCACATAAAACTCTCGAAGCACCCCTCCATTTTAACTATCGTGATTTAATTCGATGCATAATATCATCCTCTATCTCATCATCATGCCTAATGATAGATCCTAAGTAGTAAAAATGATTAGTTTTAGGTATTTTTTGACCATCAATATATACCCTGGGCTCTCTTTCTTTCCTATTTTCACTAAAAATGTATTCAATATATTCTGTTTTTATTCTACTAATTCTAAAATCTTTAAACTCAAGAGCTTGTCTCTATCTTTCTACTTTAGAAATAATGTCTATTCTAGTTTTATCAACTAAGACTATATCATGAGCAAATAACATACACCATAAGATTTTATCATAAATGTGCTTAGTAAGTTGGTCCATAACTAATGCAAAAATATAAGGATTTAAAGTTGTCCCTTGGTGTAAACCTATGGTAAAAGGAAATAGTTTAGTCACTCTTTCATTAGTTCTTACTCTAGTTGTTACTCTATTATACATATCTTTAATAACATCAATATATATACTAGATATATGTTTCTTTTCTAACACCCATCGCATTCCTTTTTACGTATTCTATCATAAGCTTTTTCTAGATCGATAAAATCATATGTAGATCTTTTCTCTTCTCTCTATATCTCTCCATCAACCATTTCAAAATATGTATAGGTTCCATAGTTGACCTCCAGGCATAAAACCAAATTGATTTTTAGATATGCATGTCTCTTTTCTTAGTCTTAACTCAATTACCCTCTCTCAAAGTTTCATAGTATGACTCATAAATTTTATATCTTGATAATTTGAATAACTTTGTATATCCCCTTTATTATTATATATTGGTATCAAAATACTAATCCTCTACTCATCCGGCATTCTTTTCATGTTGATAATCTTATTAAATAGCTTAGTTAACAATCCTAAGCCTATATCTTCAAGACATTTTCAAACTTCAATAGGGATATCGTCCAGTCCTACGGCTCGTCCACTTTTTATTTTCTTTAAAGCATCTTTAACCTTGCTAATCCTAATTTTATAACAATATCTATAGTTTCTATCATTCACTATATGGTCAAAATCTTTATTTTGCCCACTTGTTTGATTATTATTAAATAATTGATAAAAGTAACCCCTCCACCTCTCTTTTATTTCCTCGTCTATCACTACAACTCTTTGATCATCACTTTTAATACACCTAATATTACCTAAATCTCTACTCTTCCTTTCTCTAATCTTAGCAAGCTTATATATATATCTCTCTCCCTCCTTACATTCTAACTTCTTATAAAAATTTTCATAAGCTTTGTATTTATTCTCACTAACCGCTCTTTTTTGCTTCCTTCCTTACTAGTTTATATTTTTCTAAGTTTTCTCTACTTCTACACTTCTACTACTCATTATATAAAGTTTTCTTCTCTCTAATAACCTTTTGCACTCTCTCATTCTACTATCAACTTTCCTTATCATCTAATTTATAACATTTAGATTCTCCTAGTATATCTTTAGCCACTTTCCTACAACAAGAAGACATGCTATTCCATATAATATTAGTCTCATTATCTATGTTCCATATATCTTTTTTTATTATCTTATCTTTAAAATATATTAAATTCTCTCCTTTTAAATTCCACAATTTAGTTCTTAGTCTTTTGTTCATATTAGTTTTTATACTCCGCTTTTTAGTAGATATGTCTAAGACCATTAATCTATATTGTGTACTTAAACTCTCTCCTGGTATAACTTTACAATCCTTGCATATTAACCTATCTGTCATTCTAGTAAGAAAAAAAGTCTATATGACTATTATTAAAACCACTTTTAAACGTTATTAAGTGTTCATCCTTTTTTTGAAAAGTGTATTTATTATTATCAAATCATACAATATTGCAAACTTTAAAATTCAATTACCCATATCGTTCTTATCTCTATACCCAAAACCTCCATGTATCCTCTGATATCAGTTATTATCCTTACCAACATTAAGATCCCCTCCTATAGGTAATTTCTCTAAATAGGATTCATTGTACTAATTTATCTAATATATTCCAAAATTCTCTTTTAGTACTCCCGAACAAGCCTATTTGTGGTGCGTAAGTACTAATAATATTAATAACCTCTACACCTACGATAACTTTTATTAGTATTATTCTATCGTCAACTCTTCTTATATCTCCAACACTTTCTTTTATTATATTATCTACAATAACTCTCACTCCATGTTTGGTGGAAAATTTGTAGTAAAAAAAAATTAAAAGAAATATATTCGATTTGTATTCTCTCAATATCAATTACAATTTGGATTTTTGATTACAAAAGAGAGGAGAATTGATCTGAATTCTCCCCTTTGTTTAAATCAGGGTTCTTCACGGTGGCAATGGAGTGCCTCCCTCGAATGCTCATGTTGAGTTTGCTCTTCGTTGACGATCCAAACGTCTTGATTCACTGGAATGAAATTTTCTCCTCACGATTTGACGCTGTAGAGAACTTGCAAAGAAAGTTTGAAACTCTGAACGAGTTGATAACTCAGAACGAGTTTAAGAGTTGATTTGAACCAGAAAATCGGTTAATAAGCCAAGGGAATGCTCTAAGAACTTTGTTGCTGCAGGAAGCTCGAAGATGATCTGCTGCAGGAAGCTCGAAGATTATCCGAAGAAGTCGATCTCTAGATCTTCAAGATACTCCAAGATCCAAAGATCCAAACTCAGTTGAGTTTATCCCTATTTATAGGGGCTTAAGGGGTGTAACCACCCCCTTAATTCGCTCCTAAGTAGGGCTGAATGGGGTATAACCACCCCCTTAAACAGCTCCCCAAATCGTGGAAAAAATGGTTTTGAAACCGTTCAGTTCGTGCTTTGAATGAGTCAAACGCTGAAAAATAGCGTTCAGGGCCCGAACTCTGCGTTTTAGCCTTAAAACGCAGAGTTGGGCCTATTTTGGTGGCTGAACCCACAGGTCGCGCTGCGTTGTAAATCTGAAATGCAGAGTTAGGAAGCAGAGATGAACTCCGTGTTTTGGACCTGAGACGTAAAGTTAGGCTCTGCATGAACTCTGTATTTTGGACCTGAGTACAGAATTAGGCTCTGCATGAACTTTGCGTTTTGGACCTGAGATGTAGAGTTAGGCTCTGCATGAACTCTGCGTTTTGGACCTGAGACGCAGAGTTGGGCTCTGTATAAACTCTGCGTTTTGAACCTGAGACGCAGAGTTGGGCTCTGCATGAACTCTATGTTTTGAGTCCATGAACTCTGCGTATGGACTTGAATGCTGGGGATGGCCTCTGCGTTTTGACTCTGGAACGCGGGCATGACCTCTGCATTTTGATGTTGTAACATAGGGATGACTTCTGCGTTTTGATGTGAAGAGACTATCAATTTGTGATCTCTTTTGTTGTAGCGTTACAAAGACCGTCATCTTGTAATCTTTATCTTGGCTCTTTGAAAATATGAGAGTCGTCAGATTGTAACTCCCGATGTTGATTGTGAAGGCTGTTGAACTAGAGTTTTCATTGGTTATTACGAAGATCATCAGGTTGTAACATTCATCAATCTACGTGAAAGTCTTCAAATTATAGCCTTCTGGAAGTCGTCAGATTGTAACTTCTATCTTCTATCATAACATCCACTAATTTCATTATCTTTCCGTTAAGTAAACCTATATTCTAAGTAGTTAATTTAATTATATTTTCTTGTAAAAGTCTCCTACTATTTTCCCTCTTAGACCGTTCTAGTCTATGCCTTATTAGAGGATTGTAGATTCTTAGAACACCGTTGCTTGCTTATCATTACACTAGGGTGATGTCGATGCACTGCATTGCTTCCGGGGGATGCCCTAGCAAATTACCATTGCTTACTTATCATTGCATCGGGGTGGGATCGATACAACACATCACGGCGGGGACGCCATGACGTGTATATAATCGGATTCATTTTGCATGTGGATCCAACTATGTTTTACACCGGTTGTCGACTACCTAACACAACCCTCCTCCTTTATCCTGACTTAGAACAAGCAGTGCTGACACTGGCAGAGTTTCTTGCAACCATGAAGATAATTGCAAATAAATTGTAAATGTCAAGAAAGCTTGAAGGTTTGAGATTCATTTGGATGTACTAAGTACAGAGAAAAGAAAGACAAAAAAAATTTGAATATAATTAATAACTGAAAAGATGAAAGGTTCTATATCTAATTAAGTGTCAAGTGTAATTCTGCAATCAGTACTATAATTGTTTTATTAGTATAGTGCAGATAAAACTCAGAAAAGACAAATATAGTTTTGCGATACCCTAACGGATCGACCGATGTGCCATGATCATAACAATAGAAAGGTCATATAGGGGGGAAAAGTCAACATGTAACAATAATTTAAGGACATGATAAGGATTAGGCTCATATTTTTGTTTGGTTCTAAGGAGAAATAAGCACATATGCGCTTTTAGGGGCCAAGCGGGAGAGAACGTAAATAAGCCTTAGCCACCAAGATTTTAGATTCTTTCTAGAAAACTGAGGAGTTTAAGGAAAAAAGGTTTTGACCCACTTGAGGAAGACATGAGAAGAAATTAAATAATGACAAATTGAGATGGGAAGACGACAATCCTTTTACTTATATTCAAAAAAAATGTACACATTTTATCAATGCACCAGAATCCTGATCATTAACCAGAGAAACTAAAGAAAAGTATAATTGACAAAAAATGAAGATAGGACAACAAAGATGATAATACTAGCTGCAATTAATTATGCTTCTAGATGTTAGAGTTCTTACATTATTAGTAGTTTTACCTCATAGTTCTACGGTGTGGCTCTAGATGATAACATTTGGTCAAGTCGTATTTGAGTTTCAACAGCTTGACAGACACCCTATTGATACAAAATGACATTCTATTTCTAGATGCTCCAAAAATCTATGGAAGTTCTCCCAATCTAGGTTAACATAGAGAGAGGTTTAATAAATTTGATCATCAGAAAAACAGAAGATGCATCAGGAAGATCATTGGAAGAGAGTACAATTCTTTCTTTTAAAGGGGAAAAAATATTAACTCTAAATTTATTGTTGTAATCCATGCTACAAAAGTATTAACTATTATGTATGCCCTAGTTCCACTACAAGAAAGTACGTCTTTAATGAAGGGATTTCCCTTCGTTAAAGAGTTGAAAACCTTCGTTATTATATGCTAACGACGGAGAAAAATCCCTTTGTCACCCGTCGTTGAAGCCCTCTTCGCTAAAGGGTCACGAAGGGATATACTACCCGTCGTTATAGAGTTTATAACGACGGAACATATTACCGTCATTAATATTTACGACGGTAATTATCACCGTCGTTACTATTAGTGACGGGGATATTTTCCCATCGTTACCATCAGTGACGGGATATTTTCCCGTCATTACCATTAGTTACGGGGATATTTTCCCGTCGTTACTATAAAATGACGGTTTGTCATTATTCCTGCCGTTGTTGTGTAATGATGGTTTCGTACTCCCGTTGTTATTGTGTAACAACGGATGAGATCCCTGTCGTTGAATACCTACTAATGATGGTTGGATACCATTGTAGAAGTCCTCATGGTGGGTAATTAGTAACTCATCAATGATGGTGTTTTCCCTTCGTTGATGTACTAAATAAGGTTTATAAAACAGTCATTGTATACTACAAATTTCTAATAGACATTAATGATAAATTTTCCATTCATAGGCAACTATCATAGAAAACCCTCATATTATTCTCAACATGACACTGAGATTCACAACACAAATATATTAAAAATACTCAATAACTAATAAAAGGGAAAACAAAAACTCAATTTATTAATAACACCAATAAATAAAATTCCACCATATTCAAATATTCAACACTAATAACAAGAGTTAATATCCTAATTGTTCCTAAGAAAAATATGTGAAACTATTTAAAGTAAATTAAAATAAAAGTCTGGGAAAGACACATCATTTCATCTCTAAACATTGTCAAAAAGAAGACTCGATCTACCCCCTCTCCAAATCTTGGATAACCTGAAAAATAAAAAAAATCACATAATTAAGAAATATCAATTAAGCAAATAGTCAATCATAAAATTATATAAGAGATTTTACAAAAATAATTACCTAGTCCCGCACATGTTCTCGAGTTTGAGGAGTCAATGAAGTATTAGATTGTTGCCTAAAAAATTTGTGCATAGCTGTAACTTGTGACTCTAAGCTAGACATCATTTGTTGTTGATGTTGTTATTACTCCTGCTCATCTAAGCGTTGTTGAAGCATCTGGTTCTTTCCCTTTTCTTCTATAACCCATGCTCCAGAACAAAAGTATAAAACCCAGTGTAACTTAGGCGATTGCTATTTGATCTACAAAAACAAATAGAGTTTTAGGAACACAGAAACTGATAAAAATTAAAATTGTAAATAAAATATGGTATAAAATATTCACATGGTAACTAAGAGGGAAGCTACAAAAAACTTTGAGTATAAACATGCTAGTACCTAAAGACCTACAAATATTGTGGCAGGAAACATACAAATCGACCTTTGGAAAATATGTCTATAATCGGTGACATAAACTGTTTAATTTAAATCTACCATAAAGTTACTGGTGCCACACATTTTATGACCAAGAGCACAAATCCTGACGAATGAAGCTGAACCTTTAGAAACCATCTAGTTATATAGTTCTAAAAAGAATGGAAACAACATTCTGTTAGGAACCTGAAAGTTATTCAGCAACTCTTTCCTATTCAAGGCTCTTATGAATATATACATAGTAGCTGACAATGGGGGGAAATGTTCGTATAAACAAACTAATCCCAAAACTTAAATTCAAGCATTAAAGATCTTCAGAAATGGCCAAGCTGAGACTAATTTAGCCTTGTATATGTGATCTTTAGCATTTTGAAGTGGTCTCATAACCTTTTCTTCCCCCATACATACGTTAACTTCTGCTAAGTACACTTTATTTAGAAGCTATTCAATACTTACCTGGCAAATTCTTTGGGTTTTCTATAAGATGAGCTAATGTATTAGCAACCATCCTTGAAAATGCTTTAGCGCTGTAATATGTCAATAGACGCTGATGAAAAGCATCTGAACATGCATTTTCCATCTGGTTACATATTGCATGACTAATGACTTAGATTTCCAGCATGCTGGAAGCCCACCTACCTGATATATTTGATATATTCCCCATGTTATGAACTTGTCTATTTCAGCAGTCTGTACTCTTTTTTATTCACATTCTTAGGAAAATAAACTGCATCATTCTTTCTTAATTTGGGATTTATAAGAAATTATAAACTTTGTAGTCCATAATATGAATCATATTGTATAACATGGAGCCCTGTAGAATCTTTGAAATAGAATTCTTTTTTCTTGGCATTGTTACTTGTTTATGTTTGTGCAAATTAACATTGAGGAGCATTAAATGAATCTTGATAACTTTTGATCATTGGCCATTTGAGCATAACTTATAGACATCGAGATATAATGGCAATAAAAATAAAAAAAGTTATTCAAGAAAAATTTAGAGTTTATTGGAGACCGTTATCATCACTATATTGCAACATGAGTGTGGTGCTCGGTATTTGTCTTGAGATCCAAATATTTCTCTCTCTTTTCTTGCAAGAAAATCTCCATTCTAAAAAAAAATATTAGTTTGGTCAGAGAAATTTACTCTTTATGAGTTTTGTTTAATATAAGTTGATTGGGAAACGACAATTTGAACTAAACCTTCATTAGCTTTTGATAAAAAGTTTTAAGGTTGTTGTAAGAGTTGCAGAAGCTCTAAGCTACTTGTATAATTAATAGTTGTACAAGACATGTTGTTCACAAACAATATAAGTCTTTAAATATTCTTCTCAATGATTGTTTGAAATAACAATTAAATTCTGTTGACTAATGATCACTGATAATTCCAATATTTCTTTTCTGAATAATAGATTAATGCAGATCTTTTTCCTATGTATATATCAAGTTAACTGGCTTTGGACTATCTACATGAGCATCAATGAATTTATTTTCCCAGGCACAGTGATATTGTTGGGAGTTTTAAGTATGTGAACATGGTTTGCTAGAATTTTTCTTGTAATTGTTTAGTCTAAATTCTAGAGAATCTCATTCTTACAGGCAATTTGCACTTGATTACTTTATTTATGGGAAATTAAGCAATAAGACAGATGTATATTTCGTGGAGTTGCTTGACTTATTAACATTCAGGAAACGACTCTACAATAAGAACCCTTAAGCCCAAGAAAGTTTGGTTATGTGGGTTATTAAACCTATTAGTATATTAGGATAAATATAATCATAAAAGAATGACCTATATGCCCAAACAACATAGTGACAGAAGGAAAATAACTGACATGTGATTCTTAATGTTTCCATCAGTTTATTAAATTTCCAACAACATTTAGCGTACTGATCATACTCTATATGTGTGCATGTATGTTTGCTTAGACCACACCAGTATTAGAGAGGATATTTAAAAGACTTCTTGAGTCAATCTGGATGATAACTACGATGAAATTGATTTCTATGAATAGTCTTGCTTGGGTCTGTCTTTATCACAAGAGTAGAAGACTTAGACCTCAATTGAGGCAGGGTCAGAGATATAAATCAATGAGCAACAGAATTCATGTTTCTCTTAATATTTTTGCCTAATATATTTGTTTTTTCCTTATGTAACAGGTAGCTAGCCAAAGGGGAAAAAATGATTGAGTAATTCCAAGGCTGATAACTTCCATATTGAATTGGACTACCATGATAAAGAAGATTATATATGAATCTCCAAGCATTGGATCACATTTAGGCTGGACATTGTTTGACGTAAAGTATGGCAATGCATCTATAATTAACTTTGAACAAAATCAATATTGATTGTACATTTGTTTGTTTATAACAAATAAGCTTTGTTACAAATGATCACACATAGTATAAGTACTGCTGAATGCTATTATCCCTTTGCACAATGTCAAATTTGCTTCCACAAAGTATGATTATCTAAAATTATTACATAGGAATTTATTTTTCAATTAATAAAAGAGAGTTTAAATTCCTCCCTTTTCCCGCATCACACGGGGGTTATTTGCTAGTTTCTTTATAATAGGATATTCAAGCTATTAGACAAGATGTGTCAACATAGAATGCAGTAAAACGATGAAGAAGACACTCCACTAAGCACACAATGGAGAAGATATTTATGTTTGGGGGGGGGGGGTGTCGGAAGACAAAAATTACCACAATCAAAAGGAACACCAGAACACACTCATATGATCATGCAATCTCAATTATAGATGTAAAAAAATTTGACCAAATAAAATGTAAAATCAATATGTGACAGTTGGCATAAGGGATAATAAGGATTTCTTACTCTGCTCATCAGAGTACCCACAATCCCCCGATTTAGGGTTTTCATGCTCTGCCACTAACTGCCAGAACTGCGCTATAATATCCAACCTCTCCGTCGCATTTCCAGCAACCATTTAAGCACCTCACCTAAAATCCCATCAAAAAATCAAACAAATTACAAAGCCCTAGAAATCAAGAAAGCTCCTCTTTTTTCCTTTTTTTAATTTTAAAAGGGTGGCATGGTTACCGGAGGAGAGGACACCAGGGACGTGGGGGAGGATGTGCATGTCGGTGGGGATGGACTGCACGACCCATGCTTTGTAGGAGGAGGAGGCGATGGTCACCGGCGGTGACCAGACCGCGGAGAGAAGAATTAGGAGGACGAGGATCGAGGGTGGCTTCATCTCTGAGAGGGAACAAAGAGGGTGAGAATTTGGGTTAAATAGAAGAGAAGGCGTTGAGTGTGGTCACCGGCAGTGAGAGTGAGGAGGCATGAACGGGGGCAGAGGACGGGAAAAATTTCCATTGACAGGTGAGATCGTAATATCCGCCGGCAGATTGGTTTCTTTCGCAATTGGTAAAACATAAACGGGGGCGGAGGACGGGATTTTGTTATCTAGGGTTTACTAGTTTATTAGTTACGATTAGATGGAGGTTTGAGTTTTCGGTTCTTTGTATTACTTTGATTAATACTCCTGTTATGATTAGGAGTTATGATTAATGAAGGTAATAGACTCCTTCGCCTTTTAGGAGACCCAATAACAACGGTATTAGAACCAAATTAATGAAGGGATTAAAAAACCGTTATCCCATCTCACATCATTACTCTAATATTTGTAATCACTTAATGAAGGTTTTTAAAACCGTCGTTATTTTACACACATTAATGACGGTCAAATAGTCCCTTCGCTAATTTTGGTCATTAAAGACCTGATTTCTTGTAGTGTTCCTATGATATGAGAACACTTTCCATTATTTGAACCTGACTTGTACTCCCTTTATCTCTTTCGTCCTCCTTACGGTCGTCCAAAAAACCCGTGGGCTCGTCCAATCCGGACCTAGCCCATTCCCGTCTGGGTTTAAACCTGGCCTAGATCTGGTCACTTCAGGCAAAACCCGCCTTGGCGCAACCTAGTTCTGGATGGGCAGGGCTACCAATGGGTCAGAAAAATAGGTCAGGCCAAGTTTCTCAAACCTGACATAGTCCAAAAATGGCTAATTTGGAGGATTTTGACAAAAGACCCTAAAAAGGTTCAAAAAATGGTCAAATTTGATGATATTTTGGTCAGTTGTCTATGAGGGCTGCCTCTATAAATAGAAGAGGGTCTTCATTTAGTTTTTCATCCGAACCTCACTCCTCTTCTCTATTATTACTCTCTTCTAAGTTCTAACTCTCTAGTTTTCTCAAAATTTATAATGACTTCCTCCTCCAATTATGATATCTTCAGTGGTGATAGTGCAACTCTATTTGTTGAATTGAGTCCTCCTACTATTGATTCAGAATCAGAAGAAGTTGCTCTAGAGCCTTGAACTTCTAAAAGGCCGAGATCGGAAGAGTGATGTTTCTTTGAGAAGATTGAAATCAAAGATAATAACAGAATTGTTGTCAACCAAAAGATGAGATGTCTCGTATGCGATGAGGAAATAAAGTCTAAACATTTGTATGTGACTTCCCACTTCACATTGTATGTGCTAAGCCACAACAAAGGGCAAGGACTGTCCCAATCCAACATCAACCAATCATTTCCATTGCAATCATCTCCTATAGTAGTCTCGTTACATTCACTTAAGATGTAGCTAGAGCAAGAAAATACGTCATTAGTTTTGTTCAACTTAAAATTTTACCTTTTAAAATAGTACAATATGATGAATTCGATAATATGATTAGAGGTTTTTATAGCACTTTAGGATGGTTGATTGATGACAATAGAACAAAATGTATTAATGTGAATGGTGAAGGTCTGAAAAAGACATCAAGACATCAAATGGGTAGCTGCTCTTGCACTTGAAGATTTCGTGATAGCAAATAAAGAATATAAAATAATTTATAAATTTTTGTTTTTTAACTATAAATCTATAATTTTTGTTTTTTTAAAATAGGTGTAAATGATATTGATATAGATGACTAGGTGTCAACTTAGTTGGGATGACCTATACTATTGTGATGCCATAATTTTCCAAATATTTTATAATTTTGAGTGATCAATAAAAAGATAAAAATTTTGAATTTTTTTAATTCTATGAAATTTGTAAATTGTAATTATGAGTGATGAATAACAAGATAGAACTTTTTTCCATTTTTTTTTTTTTGGAAATTTCTAAAATTAAAAAAATTAAGAAAAAATATTTGACGGGGCTATCCGATGCCCAATCCGTATAGTGCTTAACCAGGTCTAGACCTAGGCAAGGGCTTTTACCCAGACTAGGCCAGCCTGTTTGGACACTCCTAGTCCTCCTCTAGTATTTTCTTCAATCTCTAAATAGATTAAGGGCCCGTTTGGTTGGTTTCCTAAAAACTAAGAAAAGGAAATCGGTACAAGGAAATCAATAAAATAATATTTTTATCTATTTCCATCCCTAAAACTCACCCACAACATCTAATAAAATATTATTTTTATCTTCCAACTCATCTCATTTCATCTCCTTTCTTACCTTTAAAAATAAACCAAACACAAGAAATATGTCACATCATCCAACTCATCACAACTCATCTTATCCCATTTTTAAAAATCACACACACCATCCAATAATATTGTGACAACTCATCTCATCTCATTAAACCTTCACTTCCATCCATTTCCTCAAAAAAAAACAAGAAATTGATTTCCTTAAGTATGTGTCACATCATCCAATAATATACCTCCAACTCATCTCATCTCATCTATTTTCTTATTTTTAAAAACGAACCAAACACAAACAACCTCAAAACATCATCCAATAATATACCTCCAATTCATTTCCTTATTTTTTTAACCAACCAAACAACATCAAAACAATTTTTTTAAAAAAATCACTCACATCATCCAATAATAAGGTGACAACTCATCTCATCTCATCTCCTATTCTATAATTTCCTTCTTTTTTAAACCAACCAAACAACCTCAAAACAATTATTATAGGAAATAGGTTTCCTATTCTTTGATTTCCCAAAAAAAATTGCGAAACGAACAGCCCCTAATTAAAACTGAAAATTTTCCCTTTTTGAGTAATTATAAGTAAAGCAAGATGCCTTTAACCATCCAGACATGCATGCACACGCACATGCATGTACGCGTACACAAGCCGTGAGAATTCTAGAATGAACCATCTTTTGGATGATATACACATCCAAAATAGTCTCAAAATATAAAATGAAGAAGTTTGTACCTATACAATGAATGGCATACTTTTTCCTTCGGCTGAAATATTTTCACTCCAATTAATTTGAGTTTACAGAGTTCCAACAACACTTAAATTTTTTACTTCATAAATCAATTGGAATAGCTTGAAAGAAATTAAAGATTAACAGTGCAGTACAACCAATTTTTGAGTTACAGAAACCCACAACATGGATAAATGTTTGTCTAGTAAGTCATACATGCTTAATTACTAGTTCGGCAAAAGGAAACAAGTTTAATGTCTTTTTCGCTTTAAAAATCAGGAACATCCATAGTTACTAGCTTTTATTCAAAAAAGGAAAATTAAATCCAAAAAAACATATTAGACACCAAGATGATGCACATATATACATGATTACATACGTGCATACATATATACACACATGTGTATGTGCAAGATATATAATATATCTTAGTATTTAATCAATTCCTACCAAGTATTTTTCCAACAAGTATACACCATGACAAGATCCAGAAACCTTAATTAATATATCCAATCACCAGCACGGGGAAATTTACAAAATGACACTGTTCAAAACAAAGGGTGAAAGTCTATGGATAGGGTATTACATAAAATTAAACACTAAGGATAATCTAGTAACATACCCATGACTACATAGCCAAAAACAACACTCTAAATTAACGAATAATGATCTCAATGATCAGTTGTGCTTCCCTTGAGTATATATGTAGTCAATGTGAGCAGCAAGAGACCTCCTCATCAAGCATTCATCCTCTCCAATCCCTTCACACTCTTCAACATCAACCTCATCAACAACCTATATATATATAAAATTCAACAAGAAAACCCAATCTAATTACTTAAATTGCAAACGTAGAGAAGCCAAAAACAGAAAAAGAAAACAAAAGAAAATCTCATGGTAATCAAACACCATATACCACTTCTTGGCTTGTCTTTGGGATTGTAGTTGGACCTAGCCTTGTTGCTTGGGCTAAAAAGACGAAGAGAAGAAGAGATAATACAAAGAGAGCTCTTGTATATTTTGTCATATTTTTCTTTCCCAATAGTCTGATTGTGTAGGAGACCTTAAAATTTGGAGCTGGGATAAAACTTTTTTAATGAGGGGAGAAGCAAACTGTTGGGGGGTTATATGGTTGCAGAAATGGGAAGGGGGTGGGGAGCTTTAAATAGTTGACCCCCTACCTAAATTTTTTAGTGTAAATAATTATTATAACCCTCGATCACTTGTGGATAAATTAATTGTCAATGGTTTTAATTATGTGAGAATGATCTCTTGTGAGAAGTGAGAAGAGTACAAACCTACCTGAGGTTGATTGGTATAGTCAATGGGTGACTTTCTAGACGTTAATATTAATTGTCTGGCATAAATTGGAGTCTCTATGAACTTTTCTCAAAAAGTATAAGATTAAACAATATTAAGTTGTCATTAATGTGTACTAATAAAAGTTTTGTGTTAACTTTCAACTCTACTGGCAGAAGATAGGTTCATGGAGATGGACGACATTCGAATTTATCCCAGAAGAAAATACTCCATTCCATTCGCATAAGCAATAAACAATTCTAAAGTAAATATTTCTTTTTCGTTAGGGTGCTAATATTGCAGTTGAAGAAGACATCTAATTAAGTGATTAGTTAATAAAATGTTTCATAGATGCTATATATCTATTTTTTCTATTTCCAAATAAAATATTTTAATTCATTTTTCTAGAAGTTGTGACTTCTATACATATTTTTGAAGATTAGATTAGTATAGAAGTTTAAACTCCAGACTTTCATAACAACCATAAGAAAATTTATAAGAAATTTTGCCGTTGTGATATCGTGGGGGCATTTGCCACTGGATAACATGTTTCCTTCCAAAGCTATTCTAGAACGCACGGCAATCTTCTTTGGATCATTTGGATCATCCTCTCCTCTTAGAAAAAAAAAGGCTGTGGAGAGATCACCATCTCCCATCATAGTTGTAGATATTAGCTAGAAAATGATTATGATCGATTCTAAATTTAGCATTTACCACTCCCGCAAACCGCATTCATTCTTAAAAAATCAATAGCTGTAATAAAACTAGTGGTCTCTTTACTATTCTTGACAGCGGAGAGAACACTAGTACAAAACAGGGCAGTCCAAACGATTGAAACTGTTTGGGAAAATGTAATCCCAAACGGTTACAACCGTTTGGACGAAAAAAACCGTTTGGGCTGAAACCGTTGGGGATGAGTCTACCCGAACAGTCACCCAAACGGTTGCAACAGTTTGGACAGAGTCCCAAACGGTTGTAACCGTTTGGGACTTTAATAAATTTCCAAACAGTTTCAACCGTTTGGCTGGAAAATTGTCCAAACGGTTACAATCGTTTGGACAACTTTGGGCCAAACAGTTTCAACCGTTTGACCATATTTCTGTCAAAATAGTTGAAACCGTTTGGACAGAAACTTGGCCAAACGGTTTTAGTCGTTTGTTTAGTGTCAAAACGGTTTTAACCGTTTGGACTGTTTATTTTAATATTTTTTAATTTTGGCTATTTTATTTATCTACCTGCTTACATTTAATATACACATCTCACACAATGGTTACTCAATATCTCACAATGAAATCAAAAACATATATTTATACAAAATGTCTCAAACGGTGCTAAATATCCAATATTATATATACATACACAATGATTACTTAATATATAATATTAGAGACAAAACATATACATACACAAAAATGTTTCAAACGGTGCTAAATATCCAATATTATACATACATACACAATGATTACTCAATATATAATATTAGAGACAAAACATATAATACACAATGATTACTCAATATCTCACAATGAAAAGCATCCAATATTATATATTTGTCTCTAATATCCAAAATGTCTCAAAAGTCCAAATTAGGATTAGGAGTGGCCTAATCCATCCAATCAAGGAACGAAAGAAATTCCTCGAAGAACGTCATCCTGGGACAAACCCAAACGCCTCAAGTTTGTAATATCCTAACAAGATTCTCCTGTGATAAACCTTGAGCACTGGAAGTAGAAGTGTTAGTAGTCGAAGCAGAATGAGCAGAATGTGGTATATTGGCAGCGGGCTGAGGAATTAGAGTAGGACGAGTAAAAGATGGTGGATCATTAGGAGTGTTAAGTCTATGTGTGTACATGTCTCAGTGTTAAGTCTATGTATATGTTTACGTGTGCATAAGTATTATATGTATGTATATTTGTGTATGCCAATGTACATGTGTATGCGAGAGTGTGTGTGCATTAGCATATGTACCATATTGTTATTAATCCAATGCATCTGAGACCTAAGCTCCTCCCTGAGACTGTCCATCTCAGCTACCCAAGCTCTAAAATCAGCAACCTCGCGACGTAGCTCCTGATTAGAAGTGCCGATTTCCGTTTGGGATTTTTTTTATAATAGCCCAATTGGTTTTAACCGTTTGAGTTCATTATCCCTAACGGTTTGAACCGTTTGGACTATTACGACTTGTCTAAACGGTTGCAATAACCGTTTGGACTGTGCTATTTTGTACTAGTGGAATCTGAATCCGTCTTTTTTTTTATCTTCTTCCTTTGTCAATTGCGAATCTGAGATCCTTCTCCCTTGTTAAATAAATAAGAAGAGAAAAAGAATAAAATAAAATAAAATCCTCTAACGTAACAACAAATACCGAGGAGAGTACATGTGGAGCTAAACAACTAATAACATCTAATTAACGAAACATAAGATCATCTCATGTTTTCTTCGTCGCAATTCATTCAGAAGTTTTTAATGACGGTAAACAAATTAAAGAGAAAGCGCATAAAAAGCAAAATTAAAACAGGACATTAAATCTGCCCTTCAACCGTAATTACAAAGCATGCATCTCGTGACGAGCACTGCAATTATCAAATAATTGAGAAAAGACGGAAATGATATCACCACCTTATGTTTTGGATTAATTTGTGCATCCTATGAATTTCCGGATCCTCCATGTGTATACCGTAGACTTGCGGTGGACAGTTAGTGAGTTTGCCGACTTTGGGTTTCGTGGTGAGATTCGGTCAGACGCGGATTTGCATGGTGTTGTTTGCTGTTCTCACGACTCCGTCACATAAATAAATTAGAGAGCTGTCAGTTAAACCACCGTGACGATTTTTTCTAGAACATCTCTACGAAACTCGAGGTTTTTATTTTTAACCAGATGTATATATATATATATTTGTGTGCAATCGTCTCGTTTGGCTCGGTCAAAATGGAATTATGATCATTTTTTGCATATTTAGTAACTATTTTCTGAATAATTATTTGAAGGCTATGCATCAGAAAGTCCCTTTTAACTTTAGAAGATTATTAGATATACAAAACGTTACAAAACACCACTTAGTTTTTGGGTTATGAAAAAAACCTCCCTTCGGCCATAAAGTTAATTTTATCGGGAATCCCCTCTCAAAATATAGCGTTAATCCCGATTTCCACATGGCCGACTAAATTTTGTTGGTAGCCGTCACTATTCAAACAGAGAAGCTTCCATCTGGTGACCACGAGTTACTCACAAATGATGCTGATTCGGTAGTCGTCACCCTCTGTTTTACATTTTCCACACGGAAAATATAATGATGCAAGGATCTAAGTATCTAGTAAACCCACACCGATCGATGTGTTGTGAACTAAGCACGTATACGTTTACTTTTACCATCAACCATGTTTAGTTGACAAGTGGCAGGCTTTGCTCACGAGAGATCATTTGGAAGAAATAAAAAATACAAAGTAAAACGGTTATTTTTCATTTATTGGCTATAAATAAGGGACGGTTATGTAAGCATTTTAGGCCAATATCTGTATGAACACGTACAACTAAGATTAAAAACTTAAATTGTAAATTAGATAATGAACTTGTCAAGAGTCATATGCCATGTGTGCCTATATTTTTATTTAGGAAAAATTGTTTGGAGGAACTTCCAAAACTAATGTTACGCATCCTCCTCCCCAGCTAAAAAATCCATGCTCCTCAACCATTGTACTGAAACTTTAGTGTAACTATCCCCCAAATACTGCAGAAACCCACTATCTAATAAAGCTATTCCAAAATTAACCACGTCTGCCCACCCCCCAAACCCCTCAGCCCACCCTCCAAACCTCTCTTCCTCCTCAGCGCCCCCCCCCCTTAGGAGAGGTTTTTTTTACCCCCTCTCCCCCCCCCCCCCCCCAAAGCTAACCCTAGACCCCCTAAACCCTCAGATCCTCCCCTCAAACCGCCTCCTCAGCCACCAGATCCATCCCCCCCACCTCAGATCCAGCCTTCAGATCCGCACCACATACCTCCAGATCAAGCCTTCCCTCCTTTAGATCTGCACCCACCACCCCCAGTACCCCCTGTTTCGGTGCTGTCCTCCTCGGTTTCTGAGTTGCCGACAGCTCAACAGATCCTCGCTGCCTCGTCCCTGTAGGCATCGAAAATTACCTATAGGTCTCCACGAATGGCTCAATGCTAAGAAGAGATGATGAACGTCACTATCCAAGTCATAGAAGCTCAATCGACGTTGACGAATGATTGAAGTGAATCGACGGACTATGTGAAGCAACGGAGTTTCGGAATAACAAGGATACAGACCGATTGGGAGCCCTGCGACGTTTACAAAAGGCGCAACACCCCTTGTGTCTTATTTATTCTACAGATGATCCAATCATTGGAGCTTATAGAACTCCTCGTCGGCTTTCCAACGCACTTTAAATCGCTCAAATCCGAGTTCGGATGAAGAAATTACGGCAGAAACGGACGAAGATGCAAAAATACGTCTCAACATAAGATGAGACACCCCGAGGTGTCTCGGCCAAGGCCGAGACACCCCAAGGTGTCTCGGCCCAAGTTGAGACACCCTGGGGTGTCTCCAGTGCAGAAATTATCTTTTAGGTGGTTTTAACCACCCGAACGTCCGTAAAGCCTATAAATAGAGCCCCTGGGGCCTCATTTTTCTGGATCTGGAATTCTCGTGCCTCGGCGAAGCCCTGCTGAA
>BQKN01000071.1:639116-669670 GCA_022839385.1 Asparagus kiusianus | reverse complement strand
GGAGGAGGAGTTAGATCTGCAGCCCGGTTCGTTCCTTAGGATTATCCCGTTAATCTTAAGAAGAGTGATTATCTCGCATCACCGAGATAAGAGCTACGGTTTCTCGATCCCTTCGCGAATAGACGAAACTCTGTCCAAATATTGATCGCTCGGTGGTCCACGGACTAACGCGTCCTCGTCACAAGCCAAGATCCCACGCAAGCAGCGGGCAATAAACACTCGTTGCGTTTGTTTGAAGAGAATTGTAATCTTCTTTGTTTTCATTGTGTAAAAGTCTTATAAAAAGACTGATTTTTTGTATTCGTTGTAAACGTTTGAAGTTTGTAATGAATCCCGTAATGAATCAAATAATTTTCTCCGCAAACAAACTGGCGACTACAGTGGGAGCCAACAGCTTCGCTGCCGAAGCTGTCATGCCACAGCTGACGATCAAGATCCCGGTGCTCGAAGAGGTCGAATACGAATTCGACCAGCAGAGATTCGAAGAATATATTTCCTCCTCCTCCTCCAGATCTAATCATCCTCATAAGCGCAGGGAGATCTCCTCCTCCCATAAGATCCGCCGGTCTCCAGATCTGAAGACCTAAGAAGTCGATCTCCTTGCCGTCGCTGCTGCAGTTGCACCTTGCAATGATCTGCCGGCCAGATTCGTAGATCTGAACTCCTTCATGATCAAGGAGTCAACTGTTGAAGGCGCGCCAACTCTATTAAAGAGAGCACGTTAAAGGAAACGCCAACGCCTCGCACGCCAATTCGCCAAGGCTTTGGATCAAGTGGATGGATTCCGTTACCAAGCAGATCTGAAGTTCAGAAAGCGCCAAGTGGCTAATCAATCGCCACGACCAGCATCGGGATCCTCCTCCCGACCTCCGATTAACGATTAGGTTCGTGTCAAATGAACCCACTCCACTCTCGAGGAGCGAATTCAGAAGCGCCGTGCTTTGCTTGCGCATGCCCGAACCCTTGTGCGAAAAGCACAGGAAATGCAAAAGGAGGGGCAGTTAAGAGATCGCCGAGATCCAAGCAAGTTTGGATGCCAAAGGCCAAGTCAGCGCCTAAGGCAAAAGAAACCGAGGCTACTCTCCGGCCTTTGTCAACTCTAAATCCCGCTCCTATAGATCCCGAACCTCCGGTAAAGCCCCACCGCAATGTGGAATTCCCCAAGTTCAGGACTCCTCTGAAGGATCACCTCAGTTCTCTATCCGAGGATCGAGGCAAAGCGCCTATTAAGGAAAGCTTGAGACCGTTGAAGGAGCTTCAAGCAAACATCCAGACTGGGGGTCGTACGCGACCTCCAAACAAGTTAATTTCTGCAACGGCCCACTTAGGGATGCGTGCAGAAAACCAGGAGCCCGTTAAGGTTTCACCCTCATAAAGGTGTGATTCCAAACGTGCGATTCCTATAGACGCCAACAAGGCGATGTTTAATCAGATGAAAACACATCAGACAGATGAACGTGTTATACCTGAGAATTCATGTAAACAGCCGATAGGTTGCTCTGACCGCAACGTCGATGAGTTGTACTATCGGGCTGGAGATACGAATAAATCTCGAAAGAGAGGTACCCGAAAAGCGGACTCTCACTGTCCGTGTACCAAAATTATAAGGGCAGTATTATCAGCGTGTAGCTGCCCGAAGACTTCTCCACAGAGGGTCTCGGTATTTGAAAGGATCTCCCTCAGAATGCCCAGAACCAAGCCAAGGCGTTTCTGTAGAAAAAGACCAACTGCGCAAGATGACAAACTTCCAGAAGTCACAGTTAATATGGTTGATAAGGGGAAGTCAACGCGAAGCTTCAATCCTCGTCATCTTTTGGACATATCCCAACGTATAACTCGGTTACGGTCAGGAACCGTTAGACAAAGGGACTATCAGAGGATGAATCAAGGATTATCCTCAGATGATGAAGTGTCAGATGCTAACTCTGCAGTCGCTTCTGACGAAACGGTATCCAGCCTAGGTCAATCCCACGAAGTATTGATGATCAATACCGAGGATGTAGCCAAAATAGTTGAGGATGCTCTAGCCAAGTAGAAGCAAATCTTCAAGATCGAAATGGAAATGGCTATGCAGGAGATGAGGCAAATGCACGACCAACAAATCCGAGCTTTGTCGAATCAGATCGGTGAATCCAGTCATCGCAACCTTACTAACCAAGCAGGTAACGATTCAGAGGTGGATGAACGTCCCAATGCTGAGAATCCTCCCTTTGACCAGAACACTAGGGGTGGTCCCACTAAGGACAACAATACTGGGGGTGGTCCTACCAAAAATGACAATGCTGGGGGTGGCCCCGTTGTTCCTCTCAGGAATCGTCCAGGATCTGATACAGATGAGGATGATAAAATAAAGGACCTTGAGAACAAAATCAACGCGTTGATATCTGTTCAGGGGATAAAAAGGACCGGTATTCCGTCTCCCTACCCAAGAAAGTGGGATTCGATCCCATATCCGGCAAAGTTCAACCTGATCAACTTTACGCCGTTTAATGGAAATGGTTCTCCTATTTAGCACTTAATATATTTTAAGTCTCATTTGGGAATAATTTCTGGCAACGAGCCCTTAATGGTTCGGTCATTCGTTGGCACCCTTCGTGGGCCTGCTTTCGATTGGTACCGCCGTCTCAAGCCTGGAAGTGTCAACGGCTGGGAGGACCTGGAGAGCATGTTCCTCGCTTATTTCTTTGATGATGACGCCGAGGTATCAATCAGGGCACTCTTCGATGAAAAACAGAAAGACAGAGAGTCGGTGGATACCTTCATCAAACGCTTCCGCAATCAGGTAATGAACTGTAAGGATCCCGTCACAGAGGAATTTGTCTTGCAGACTTGTCATAACAACTTGTCCATTAACATCTTGGACGTTATGGGAGTAGAGCCACTCAAACGTGGAAAGAGTTGAAGGTGCGCGGAGAGCAGGCCGAACGCTTCCTCAGAAGGAGGAAGGTAGAAAGAAGCAAACCGATGGTTAACCCTCTGAATTCGAGTCTCATGTCCCATGATGAAGGGAAGGGACCTACAACAGTTATTGACGTTAATCAGACATCGCAATAGCAGCCCCGAAGACAGCATAAGACTTCGGATCCGAGGCTCCAAAAAGAGTACTCATTCAAGGACGAAGATGTTCCAGCCATCTTCGAGACCCTTCTTGAAAATAACAAGATCAAGCTGCCACCCATCACGAATCAGGAGGAAACTGACAATACTACGGACCCGAAGTACTGTGCGTACCACAGAAGGATCCTTCATCCCACCAAAGCCTGCTTTACTTTAAAGAATAGCACCCAAACCTTGGTTGAAACCGACGTCATAACGCTAGGGTAAGCCAATTAAGAACGACAACACTCCGACAAGTATAAGAGTATAAACTGTTTCATAACACTCCGACAAGTATAAGAGTATAAACTGCTTCTTAACACTCCGACAAGTATAAGAGTATAAACTGCTTCTTAACACTCCGACAAGTATAAGAGTATAAACTGCTTCTTAACACTCCGAAGAGTATACGAGTATAAACTGCTTCTCAATCCTCCAACCGGTATATGAGGTTAAACTGCTCCCTGATACTCAAATAGGTATATGAGTCTAAACTGTTTCCCACACTTGACGGGAAGTTTCTGGAGATTTTTTTTACATGTAATATTCTTAAGGATAACCTGGTCATATAACTCACTATGAAGTTAGACCCAGTTTCACGAAGGAAGCTGGGGGTGGATGATTCATGTAACGGGAAGTTCCCGAAAGAATTTTTACATGTAATTTTCTTAGGGATAACCCAATCATTACAAATAAAGTGATAAGCACTAAACCCACCATTTACCTGGTCAAACCTTCCTACAGTTAGGACCACAACCAAAATCCCCTCTCGATTCCTCCAATGAACAAGAGGCCCACAAATCGAGCGATCAAACCTTCTTATAGTTAGGATCGTTTCAAACCTCCCACTCGGTCAAACCTTCCTACAGTTAGGACCACAACCACAATTCACTCTCGATAAACGAGAAGTTCATCTTTAGTTCGGTAATCAAACCTTCCGACAGTTAGGGCTATCCGAATCTTTTTAATTCTTGGAATGGAGATCCCACTCTTAGTTTCACCTTTCCGGATTCTGGGGGTGGAGATCCCACCTCGAGTCTCCTTTCTAACTGGAGATAGAATATAAAATTCTTCCTCTTCAGTGTTGGGAGATAGAATATAAAATTTTTCCTCTCCCGCATCGGGTTTGTCTTTGCCCCAAGAGAAGACTCCGCTTTTTCAAACTCTTAAAATCCGTGCCTCACACGCACGGGGAATTTTATCCCGAAGCCTAAGTAGGGATAAGCCTACGCCTAACACGCGTTGCCGGTTTAGTCTTTCACCGATTGAAAAAGACACCAGAATCCAAGTCTGGGGAATTTCATCTCAACTCCTAAATAGAGATAAGTCAACACCTGACACGTGTTGCCGGTTAGTCCTTAACCGTAAAAAAATGACAAAAGCCCGCATATTCGACATTGTGGCAGGTTGTTATTCATAACACCAAAATCCGCGCCTTACATGCATGGGGAATTTTATCTCGACTCCTAAATAGAGATAAGTCAACGCCTAACACGCGTTGCCGGTTTAGTCTTTCACCGATTGAAGAAGACACCAGAATTCCAGTCTGGGGAGTTTAATCCTGAAGCCTAAGTAGGGATAAGTTAGCGCCTAACACGCGTTGCCGGTTAGTTTTTTACCGTGAAAAGGACAAGAGCCCACATATTCGACATTGTGGCAGGCCATTATAAATAATGCCAAAATCCGCGCCTTACACGCGCGGGGAATTTTATCCCGAACCCTAAGTAGGGATAAGTTAGCGCCTAGCACGCACTGCCGGTTTAGTCTTTCACCGATTGAAGAAGACACCAGAATTCCAGTCTGAAGACTTTTATCCCGAATCGTAAGTAAGGATGAGTCAGCGCCTAACACGTGTTGCCGGGTAGTCTATTCCCGTGACAAAGACAAAGTCTACGTATTCAATATCGTAGCATCAAGTCTAAGGGAATTCATTCCTTCAGCACAACGTCACATGCGGAACGGACTTAAAACAATCCGCATATAAGCCCGATTCAAACGGTAATCGGTAAGAGCACGTCAAATCCGTTGAAGGCTGAGGATTTACCAAAAATCCTAAGTCAACGTCTGATACACGTTGTTGTTTAGTCTTTTCACAGGAGAAAGACGAAGTCTACGTATTCAATATCGTAGCACTAAAAGAGTTAACTCTTTTAGCTTAACGTCATATGCGGAACGGACTTAAACAATTCGCGTGCTAGCCGACTCAAACGGTAGTCGGTAAAGGCTCATCAAACCCGTTGATGGCTGAGAATTTGCTAAAAAATTCTATAAATACGAGTCATTGTCGCATCAACTCCGTTAGTTGGTCTCGTGACTCGAGTATCCAACAACATTAAGATAAGATCCACACATGCAGATGAATCAGCTTTAACAGTTGGTCCTGCAGCCCCAACATTTGAGACCGCTACGCTCCAATACCATTAAGAGCTTAAACTGTGTATACTCTAGCAAACGCACGAGTATAAACTGTATTAATGGCGATCCGAAACCCTAGGTCAACGCCAGTTAACGCGTAACCCTAGGTCAACGCGTTGCGACCAAAAAGTCAACGTGTGACGATCCGAAACCCTAGGTCAACGCCGGTCAACGCGTAACCCTAGGTCAACATCGGTCAACGCGTTGTTACAAAAAGTCAATGTACGGCAGTCTGAAATCCTAATTCAACACGATGTGACGGAGATAGTCAGTTTAAAGTCAACTTAACGACACGAGCCAAACTCAACTCATCAGTTTTAGATTCGGGACTTCGACGACGGCCAGATGATAAACGCAGCGCCGGAAGAACTTCAGCTATTCGTCAAAACATCGAATAGACTGAACATCAAAGGAGTCAAGAATTGAAGCTAACTATAGGTTCTTTATGCTGATCGAAGGCTGGACCAATTACATCCAAAGTATTCCAGCCTCTTCTATAAAAGAAACGAGTCTGGAACGCTTTGGAGGGGGTATCTGTAAGCATCAAAAATTGCCTATGGGTCTCCACGAATGGCTCAATGCTAAGAAGAGATGACGAATGTCACTATCCAAGTCATAGAAGCTCAATCGACATTGATGAATGATTGAAGTGAATCGACGGACTATGTGAAGCAACGGAGTTTCGGAATAACGATGATACAGACCGATTGGGAGCCCTGTGATGTTTACAAAAGGCGCAACACCCCTCATGTTTCATTTATTCTACAGATGATCCAATCATTGGAGCTTATAGAACTCCTCGTCGGCTTTCCAACGCACTTTGAATCGCTCAAATCCGAGTTCGGACGAAGAAATTACGGCGGAAACGGACGAAGATGCAAAAATACGTCTCATTATAAGATGAGACACCCCGAGGTGTCTCGGCCAAGGCCGAGACACCCCAAGATGTCTCGACCCAAGCCAAGACACCCTGGGGTGTCTCCACCGCAAAAATTGCCTTTTAGGTGGTTTTAACCACCCGAACATCCGTAGAGCCTATAAATAGAGCCCCTGGGGCCTTATTTTTCTGGATCTGGAATTCTCGTGCCTCGGCGAAGCCCTGCTGAACTAAAGACTCAAAGCGCATAGATTTCAGAGAGGAGGAGGAGTTAGATCTGCAGCCCGGTTCGTTCCTTAGGATTATCTCGTTGCGGTAATCTTAAGAAGAGTGATTATCTCGCTTCACCGAGATAAGAGCTACGGTTTCTCGATCCCTTCGCGAATAGACGAAACTCTGTCCAAATATTGATCGTTCGGTGGTCCACGGACTAACGCGTCCCCGTCACAGGCCAAGATCCCACGTAAGCAGCGGGCGATAAACACTCGTTACGTTTGTTTAAAGAGAATTGTAATCTTCTTTGTTTTCATTGTGTAAAAGTCTTCTAAAAAGACTGATTTTTTGTATTCGTTGTAAACGTCTGAAGTTTGTAATGAATCCCACAATGAATCAAACAATTTTCTCCGCAAACAGTCCCCTGGTGCGGCGGTTCTGCCTCCATCCCCCCTTGCAATGCCTCCGCCGCCCTCTGGGTCTCAGCCTCCTCCAGCGCCTTTCTCCGTCACGGGGGTGGCCCCCTCTTTAGTTGAAGCGTCGTTCCTTCTCCAACAGTCCACGGCTCTTCTTCCCACTCCGGCATCATCGTCTCCCGCATCTGTCATCCCCCCGCCGCCTCATCAGCCGTCGGCCCCTCTTTCTCAGCTCCAGCAGCGCCCCCTACTCCCCAGCATCAGTCCTATGCTCAGGCAACCACAGGTCCTCGTGGCGCAGGCTTTATGTCAACTCATGCTCACGAGATCGACGCATTCGCTCGTCTCCCTCGTACAGGCATTAATATTATCAATGGCTCCCGAGGGGGTATTCCTTCCTTCTCCTTCATCTCATCAGATTTTCCTAAAATTGAGAATGTGTTCGCAAATGCTCTGGTGATGAAATTTCTGGGTGGTCGTCCATCGCTTGCTATTAGCCACAAGGAAATCTCCAGTTGGGGTATTGAGAATCCTTTCTCCATAGGTCCCCTCTCTTCTCGAGCTTTTCTTCTCAGGTTTCAGAATAATAATGATCTTTTGAAAGTTCTCTCGAGGCCCTCGTCGACCCTCATCACTTCCCCATATAATATTTTCAGATGGCACTCCTTATGCCACACCAAAGAAGACTCCTGTATGGCGCTGGTCTGGGTACCTTTACCTAAGCTCCCTCTCCATTGCTTCCTTCTTGAGTTCCTTGAGTCTGTGGCGAATAGTATCGGTCGCTTCCTGTGCCTTGCAAAAACCACGGTCACCCTTGCGTGCCCTAGTGCGGCGCGCATGTGTGTCGAACTCGACCTCCGGAAGCCGCCGCCGTAGTTTATTTAGGTTGGTCTGTTCGATGGATTTAAATAGCCTGTTGTTTATGAAAAGTTGCCTATATTCTGTAACTAGTGCCACATTCGAGGCCACTACACTGTTCACTGCTCCAAGTATTCATCTGTGCAGAGCCACTCATCCGACTCCCGCAGGAGCATCGTCACATCCACAACTCCATCCATCACCACCCGCTTCCGTCGGCATCATCCCTTCTTCGGATCAGCAGCCCTTAGAGGCAGAACCGCACCAACCTCTAATCCTCAATGCACCACTGCTCCTTCCTCCAAATCAACCTCCCCCGCATCCTGCTCCTATTGCTGCTCCGCATTTGCCCGCCCTATCGCTCTTGCAGTCCAGCAGCGCTAAGGCTCCTCATCCGACCCTTCCCCCATCCGCTCCTCCCAACGCCAAGGCTATCTCCTCTTCCTCTCCTTTATCGTCTCCCTCAAGGCCCCCTGATCTCGATTTGATCTATGTGGCGTGGGAGGGACAGAACATGATGGTTGACAGGGGCAAGTGGTCCCTATTACTTCGAGCCCTAGGCGCTAGAACTTCCTCTTTGAGTTCCCCTAGCCCGCCCTCAGACAGCGAATTAATCTCCATTCCCCCGGGCTTCGAGCACCTTGCTGAGGGCCGCAAGAAGAAAAGCGTCTCCAAGGCGAAAGTGAGAACGGCTCTTGCTCACAAACCACTCTACCGTCACCTAGCCGCTTCCAAATCTCTGGCTTCATCTGCTAAGCGCAGTAAATCCTCTTCATCTAGCTTAGAGTCTCTTCCTCTCGCTCACCAGCCAGACCACATGTTAGCCTCAGTTCTCTCTAACCGTGGAGCATTAGATCCAATCCCCTTTGAAGGGATATACAGACTCAGAGAGCTAGAGGCATAGAGGGCCGAATCTTCTGCCTAAACTGCTGCCTACCTCAAGTCTAGATTGTACTTCTTATATCTATCTAGGATTTTGTCTCCCCCATCTCGGAGGTGGTGCTTGATTCTACATGGATATAATCTTTTGTAAAACTTTTATCTGCAGCTATATATATATTAATTGATAGGGCTTTTAGCCTTATTTTCCTTCAAAAAAAATTACTTTTCCCGTTTAAAATTAAAAAAATCACATTTTCTTCCCCCTTCTATGCACGTTTTTTTTGAAATCCTCTACAACTACTTTTTCTTATCACCCTCTTCTTCTCAAGATCCACTCCTCCGCCGCCACCGACGAGGATCCCGACCCGCGGACACCGCAAGCTGTTAGTCGTCGGCCCCTACAGCTTTGATCCATCTTCGTCGATGCTCCTTGATTATCTTTGCTCCGTCATCACCCCCTATGACAAGAATAAGAAAACTCATCATCGTCTTAGCTTCGACAAGGACACTACCGACTGCAAGCTCGACGTCTACTTTTTGCGTCAAAAATTGTTATATTCATTGCGGTATTCATTACAACTTCAGTCGTTATAATGAAAACAAAAAAGATAGTCTTTTTATAAGACTTTTACATAATGAAAATAAAAATTACAACTCTCGTCAAACAAACGCAGAGATCGTTTATCGGTCTTCTGCTTGCGCGGGATCTTTGCCTGTGCCGGGGATTTTGATATCCGTGGACTGCCTTAGATCTGGATCCGGTTGATAAAAATTTAGCGGAGCTCCTACCTCACCAAGGAGGTATTTGCTTGAAGCGCTGAAATCGATCAAGAGAAATCAGTAGCTCTTCTCGAGATTAAGACCAAGCCTAATCTCGAGGAATGGACGGGAACGGGCGTCGGATCTCTCGAACTCTCCTTCTTTATGCCGAAGAACTCGCCAAGATCTGTCAATCCTCACTGAAATTCGTGCTCCTTTGACTCCTCAATCCGGCAGCACATCCTCCTCTTGATAATAAATCCCCCGTGAAATGAGCCCCTAAGCCTATATTTATAAGCTTCGAAAGCGGTTATTTGGATGAGAATGGATGATTCCTCCTTATCTTCAGTTAATAACTGATTAACAACATTAGTGGATGATATCAGATTAGTTGGGAACCTCTAAAACTGAAAAGACCTCGAGAAAACCGTCAAAACTGTCGAAAAACACATCAGGGGGTCAAAATAGTGCGGGGGGGGTGCGGGATGGTTTCAACCGACCTGCGGATGTGCGGGTCGGTTGAACCCGACCCGCGGGGCGCGCGGGTCGGTTTCAACCGACCCGCACTCCCCTACGGGTCAGTTCTGACTATCCTGCGTTTGCGCGGGAAGTCTGGCTTTTCCGATTTTGTATGTTTTCTAACTTTTCCGGGACTTATAGTTTCCCCGTTTCGTGTAATTGATCATCTTGTTGACTTGTATGCTTCGTTGTAGGACTGACCGTCGAACGTGCGTTGGTTGACGTGCGCGTGTTGATCGATGCGCACGAACTGATTGACACGCACGTGTTGATTGATGCGCGCATGTTGATTGACGTGAACTGATTGACGTACGTGCGTATATTGACTAACGCGCTCGATTTGACCGATACGCACGAGTTGATTGTTGGGCGCGCGTTGATTGATGCGCGTGAGCTTATTGACGCACGCATGTTGACCGACGCGCGCGAGCTGATTGATAAGTGTGCAGGCCACTCGGTTCGCTGTTTTGCTTCAGGCGCTTCTTGGCATTAGATTATCCTCTTAGACTCGGATAACGACGTTCATCGTCTTCTCTCCATCTTGAGCTGTGTGCGGACATCCATAGGTATTTTTAGACGCCTACAGATACCCCCTCCAAAGTATTTCGGACTCATTCTTTTATAGAGGAGTCTGGAATGCTTTGGATAAGATAGGTCATCTCATCAATTTCGTAGAGTGACCTTGAACTACCTTAATTCTTAACTTCTTCAGCCTTCAATCTATTCATTGTTTCGTCGAATAGATGAAGTTCTTCCGACGCTGCGTTTATCGTCTGACCGTTGTCGAAATCTTGAACTGAGATTGGTGTTTAAGTTCCTAAACTTAGCTCGTGCTATTGAGTTGACTTTGAACTGATCATCTTCGTTGGGAATTCATATCTGATTGTAATTAAAATCCATGGAGTCATCTTTTGCCTTATTTTGGCGAAATTGTTGATGCGTTGACCGGCATCGATCTTTACTATAACGCGTTGACCGGCTTTAACATAGTTTATACTCGTACGTTTGCTGGAGTCTACACACTTTAAGCTCTTAAGGCATTGGAGCGTGGCGGTCTCAAATTTAGGGCTGCAGGACCAACTATTAAAGTGGTTTCGTCTGCAGATATGGATCTTATCACTAAGTGGTTAGATGCTCAAGTCATGAGACCAACTAACGGAGCTGGTGCGTTAATGACTTGCATTTATAGAATTTTTGGCAAATTCTTAGCCATCAACGGGATTGATGAGCCTTTACCGACTATCGTTTGAGTCAAGCTAGCATGCATATTGTTTAGACCCGTTCTGCACGTAACGTTGTGCTAAAAGAGTTAACTCTTTTAGTGCTACGGTATTAAATACGTAGACTTCGTCTTTCTCACGGGAATAGATTACCCGACAACGCGTGTTAGACGCTGACTTAGGATTTTTGGTAAATCCTCAGCCATCAACGGATTTGACGTGCCTTTACCGATCACCTTAATCGGGCTTGCATACGGATTGTTTAAGTCCGTTTCGCATGTCACGTTGTGCTAAAAGAGTTAACTCTTTTAGTGATACGATATTGAATACGTAGACTTCATCTTTTTTACAGGAATAGACTACCCTGCAACGGGTGTTAGGTATTGACTTATCCCTGTTTAGGATTCGGGATAAAATTCCCCGTGCGTGTGAGGCACGGATTTTAGTGTCATGAATAACAACCAGTCACAATGTCAAATATGTAGGCTTTTGTCCTTTTTACGGTAAAAGACTGACCGACAATGCGTGTTAGGCGCTGACTTATCCCTACTTAGGATTCGGGATAAAATTCCCCGTGCGTGTAAGGCACAGATTACGGTGTTATTAATAATAACTTGCCACAATATTGAATATGTGGGCTTTTGTTCTTTTTACGGTTAAGAACTAACCAGCAACACGTGTTAGACGTTGACTTATCTCTACTCAGGATTCGGGATAAAATTCCCCGCGCGTGTAAGGTACGGATTACGGTGTTATTAATAACAATCTGCCACAATATTGAATATGTGGGCTTTTGTTTTTTTTACGGTTAAGAACTAACCGGTAACGCGTGTTAGACGTTGACTTATCCCAACTCAGGATTCGGGATAAAATTCTCCTTGCGTGTGAAACACGGATTACGGTGTTATTAATAACAACCTGCCATAATATTGAATATGTGGGCTTTTGTTTTTTCACAGTTAAGAACTAACAGGCAACACGTGTTAGGCATTGACTTATCCCTACTTAGGATTCGGGATAAAATTCCTCACACGTGAAAGGCACAGATTACGGTGTTATTAATAACAACCTGCCATAATATTGAATATGTGGGCTTTTGTTCTCTTTACGGTTAAGAACTAACCGGCAACGCGTGTTAGGCGTTGTCTTATCTCTACTTAGGGTTCGAGATAAAATTCCCCGCGCGTGTGAAGCACGAATTTTAGGAGTTTGAAAAAAGGTGGGGTCTTCTCCTGGGGCAAAGACGAACCCGATGCGGGAGAGGAAGAATTTTATATTCTGTCTCCCAAAGCTAAAGAGGAAGAATTTTATATTCTATCTCCAGTCACAAAAGGAAACTCAAGGTGGGATCTCCACTTCCAGAATCCGGGAAGGTGAAACTAAGAGTGGGATCTCCACTCTGAGAATTGAAAAGATTCGGATAATCCTAACTGTCGGAAGGTTTGATTACCGAACTAAAGGTGGGTTTTTCGTTTATCGAGAGTGAATTGGGGTTTTGGCCTTGACTGTAGGAAGGTTTGACCAAGCGAGAGTTTGAGGTGACCCTAACTGTAGGAAGGTTTGATCACTCAATTTGAAAGTGGACCTCTCGTTCATTAGAGGAATCGAGAGGGGATTTTTTGGTTCTGGCCCTAACTGTAGGAAGGTTTGATCGAGTGGGAGGTTTGAGACAATCCTAACTATAGGAAGGTTTGATCGCTCGATTGTGGGCCTCTCGTTCATTGGAGGAATCGAGAGGGGATTTTGGTTGTGGTCCTAACTGTAGGAAGGTTTGACCAGGTACACAATGGGAGTGGGAGTGCAAATCACAGTGAAGTGTTGACTTGTACAAATCACTCAGAGGGGGTTCTTGGTGTTAAGTGACAAATACTTAACACGGAGGGGTTTGACAATCGTCAACGATTAGGACATTAAAATTCTGAGCACCATATCCGGACTCTAATAATGAGGATGTTGAGTGCACAGATACATCGAAAGTTTGAGTGGATTTAACCAAAAAGAATTTCGGTGGTCTTACCGTCAATTAGTCTAATCGGTGGGGGATTTTGTGCTTATCACTTCGTTTGTAATGATCAGGTTATCCCTAAGAAAATTACATGTAGCATTCTTCCGGGAACTTCCCGTTACATAAATCACCCATCCCCAGCTTCTTTTACGGAACTGGGTTAGACATTGTATTCAGTTACATGACCGGGTTATCCTTAAGAATATTACATATAAAAATTATCCAGGAACTTCCTATCAACGGTACGAAACAGTTTAGACTGATATACCTATTGGAGTATTAAAAGGAGCAGTTTATACTCTTATACTTGTCGGAGTGTTGCCATTCTCATTCGGCTTATCCTAGCGTTATGACGCCGGCTTCAATCAATGTTTGAATTCTATTCTTGAGAGCAAAGCAATCCTTGGTGGGATGAAGGACCCTCCTGTGGTATGCACAGTACTTTGGATCTGCGGTGTTATCAGCTTTCTCCTGATTTGTGATAGGTGGTAGCTTGATCTTTTTATTTTCAAGGAGGGATTCGAAGATGGCTGGAACGTCTTCGTCCTTGAAAGAGTACTCTTTTTGGAGTCTCGAATCCGAAGTGTTTCACTATCTCCGGGATTGCCGTTGTGACGTTTGGTTAGCATCAACAGCAGCTGCAGGTGCCTTCCCTTTACCACGGGAGGTGAAGTTCGAGTTTGGAGGATTAGCCGTCGGTTGGCTCCTCTCGGCCTTCTTCCTTCGGAGGAAGCGTTCAGCCCACTCTCCGTGCATCTTCAACTCTTTCCATGTGTTGGATGGTGCAACTCCCATAACTTCCAATATCACAATAGATAGGTTGTTATGACATGTTTGGAGGATAAAATCCTCCGTGATCGGATCTCGGCAGTTCATCGCTTTATTCCGGAAATGTTTGATGAAGTCGTTGATCGTTTCTTTGTCTTCCTGTTTCTCCTCAAAGAGTGTCCTGATCGACACATCAGTGTCATCATCAAAGAAATGAGTGAGGAATAGGCTCTCCAGGTCTTCCACGTTATTAATACTTCTGGACTTAAGACGACGATACCAATCGAAGGCGGGCCCGCGAAGGGTGCCAACGAATGACCGAACCATCAAGGCTTCATTACCGGAGATCATACCCAAGTGGGACTTGAAGTAGGTCAGATGTTGAGTGGGCGAACCCTTTCCATCAAACGGCGTGAAGTTAATCAGGTTGAACTTCACCGGGTATGCTATTGAATCCCACTCTCTTGGATAGGGACATGGAATGCCGGTCCTTTTCACTTCTTGAGCAGACATCAGAGCATTGATTTTACTCTCAAGATCTTTCATTTTCTCATCCTCACTCGTATCGGACCTTGGACGAATTGAAAGAGGAATAATGCGGCCACTCCCGGCATTGTCATATTCGGTGGAACCACCCCTAGCGTTGTTATCTCTAGTGGCGCCACCCCCAGCGTTTTGGTCAACGGGAGAGTTATCAGTATTGAGAGGTTCATCCATATCTGATTCGTTATCTGCTTGGTCAGTACGATTACGACGGCTGGATTCACCTAGCCGATTCGACAAGGCTCGGATCTGTTGGTCATGCTCTTCCCTCACCCGCAACATAGCCATTTCCATTTCGAATTTAAATGCTTGCTTCTGCTTGGCTAGAGCATCCACAACCATTTTAGTTGCTTCTTCGGTGTTAATCATAAACACTTCGCGGGATTGCCCTGGGCTAGATACTGTATTGTCAGAAGCGACTGCAGAGTTGGCATCTGATGCTTCATCGTCGGAGGATAATCCCCTCTGCATTCTCTGGTAATCTCTTTGTCTAATAGTTCCTGATCGTAACCGGGTTAGACGCTGCGATACCAGCGGGTTAGAGCTAGAAGGTCGAATCGATTTTCCCTTATCAACCATATTGATGGTAACTTCTGGGGGTTCGTCACCTTGAACGACCGATCGTTTCTTACGGAGACGCTTTGGATTGGACTTAGCCTTTCTGTTGGAGATCCTATCAAATACCGAGACCCTCTGCGGAGCGGTCTTGGGGCGGCTACATGTTGATAATACTACCCTGATTAACTTGGTGCACGGGCAGTGAGATTTTGTTTCTCGGGTATATCTCTTCCGAGACTTGTTCATACCCCCAGCCTGATAGTACAACTCATCGGTCAGATGACCAGAGTATCCTATCGTGTGTTGACACGACTCCCTTGGTATAACGTTATCATCGTCAGATGAATACGTTTCTTTCAGGGGACTCGTTGCTTTATTAACATTCTCAAGAGTCACGTGTTTAGAACTACGCTTTTGAGAGCGCAGGATCACAACAGGCTCTTAGTTTTGGATACACACCCCCAGGAGGGTGTTCGCGGGAAAATTCATAGCTTTTTCATTGATTCCATTGCACACTCTTGTAATAGTTTATCAATTACAAAGATCCGGTCTTTTTATAAGATCCGGCTACAACGAGATCACAAAAAGAAATAAAAATTACAACTTTTCTCTTTTGTCGAACAAATCGCGAGCTCCTGTTTTGCGGTCGCTCGCTTGCGTGGGTTCTTCGCCTGCGCCGGGGTTAATCCGTGGACCACCGTGCGATCTAGATCCAGTCAGATCTACACGATTTGACGGGTGCTATTTTACGAAGGAAATAACAGCCGGGGGTACTATTTCACCAAGGAAATAGTAGCCTTTAGTTCTCGGGATCAAAGGCCAAGCTTTGATCCGGAGTATTACCTCGTGTAGATCTCAGATCTGATTTTCTCTCTCGAACTCCTGCCTTTTGTGATGCGGATGCTCGCCAAGAACCAGATCTGAATGTCCAAGTCTTTAAGTCTTCAAAACTCCAAAGTGAGATCTTAATTCGGCAGAGTTTCGGCTCCAAAAGTTCCCACCCTTGAAAATGAGCCCCTCTTCCTCTATTTATAGGATTTGAAAGCGGATCTGGGCCCAGATCTGGGCCCAGATCTGAGCGTGGTTCGGCGGCCGAGCCACCCCTTGGGTGGCTCGGCCACCGAGCCACCTTTAGGTGACTCGGTTTTGGCCGGGTCTCTCTTGGTGTTGGTTTTCTCCTGTCGCTGTGTCCATTTTCCAGTTCTGTGGTTGATTCATCCGGACTTGATTCGTTGACTTGATTTGGCAGTAAATCCGGATCCTGATTTGGCAGTAAATCCACTTTTGAGTTCGAGTCCGAAACTGATCTTGATTCGATCTTGATTCGTTGATTCCTCGACTCGTTAGCTAAATTCCGCACGCGAGTGGATTTATTTCGTTGTTTGCGTGCGGTTCGTTAGCCTCGTAGCCTCGTTAATCCGCTTCATCGCGTATCATTTGGCTTCGATGTTGTGGACTAACGATCGTGTTTGCATACGTCACCCGATGGTTGGTTTAACGTCGTCGAGCTGTGTTAAGGGACATATAGGCAGTTTTATACGCCTACAGATACCCCCTCCAAAGTATTTTAGCCTCGTTCTTTTATAGAATAGTCTGGAATACTTTGGATATGATTGTCCCATCCTTCAATCGGTTATGATGGGATATTTGGAAAGGCTTCTATTCTTGATTCCTTCAGTCCTCCAGGCTATTCGGTGCTTTGTCGAATATCTGTAAGGGTTCCGGTGCTGCATTTATTGTCTGACCGTCTGTCGGAATTTTGAATTTGAAGTCGATTCTCGATTTCCTGGCTTTTTAGCTCGAGTTGGCTGTTTCAACATGGAACTGACCATCGATTGTCGGTATTGAATCTTTGTTTACAATGCGTTGTCCGGCGTTTGAGCTTCATTGCGATGCGTTGTCCGGCGTCCGACACAGTTTATACTCGTATGTTTTCTAGAGTATACACAGTTTAAGCTCTTAAGGAATTAGAGTGCGGCAGATACTTGAGTCACGAGACCAATCCATAGAATTGATGCATCAATGACTCGTATTTATAGAATTTTTGGCAAATTCTCAGCCATCAACGGGTTTGATAAGCCTTTACCGACTACCGTTTGAGTCGGGCTAGCATGCAGATTGTTTAAGTCCGTTCCGCATGTGACGTTAAGCTAAAAGAGTTAACTCTTTTAGTGCTACGATATTGAATACGTAGACTTCGTCTTTCTCCTGTGAAAAGACTAAACAGCAACGTGTATGAGACGTTGACTTAGGATTTTTGGCAAATCCTCAGCCTTCAACGGATTTGACGTGCTCTTACCGATTACCGTTTGAATCGGGCTTACATGGATTGTTTAAATCCGTTCCGCATGTGACGTTGTGCTAAAGGAATGAACTCCCTTAGACTTTATGCTATGATGTTGAATACATAGGCTTCGCCACTTGTTACGGGAATAGGCTACCCGGCGACGCGTGTTAGGCGTTGACTTTAGGATTTTTGGCTAACCCCCAGCCTTCAACGGATTTGATTAGCCTTTACCGACTACCGTTTGAGTCGGGCTAGCATGCGGATTGTCTAAATCCGTTCCGCATGTGACGTTGCGCTAAAGGAATGAACTCCCTTAGACTTTGTGCTACGATTTTGAATACGCAGACTTCGCCATTGTTATGGGAATAGGCTACCCGGCAACGTGTATTAGACGCTGACTTATCCTTACTTAGGTTTCAGGATAAGATACCCCAGAATCGAACTCTGGTGCCTTTTTGGACAGTAAAAGACTAATCTGGCGACGCGTGTTAGGCGTCGGCATATCCTTTCTTAGGATTCAGGATGAAATTCCCCATGCGTGTAAGGCGTGGATTTTGGTGTTATTAATAACAACCTGCCACAATGTTAAATATGTGGGCGAGTGTTCTTTTTAACAGTTAAGAACTAACAGGCGGCACGTGTTAGGCGCATACTTATCCTTACTTAGGTTTCAGGATAAAATACCCCAGAATCGAATTCTGGTGTCTTCTTCTACGAAGAAAGACTAAACCGGCAGCGCGTGTTAGGCACAGACTTATCCCTGCTTAGGATTCGGGATAAACTTCCTAGGATGAATCCTAAATTCTTGGAGAATGATTGGTGTGGGAAGGAAGAATTCTATATTCTATTCCCCGAACAAGGAAGGAAGAATTTTATATTCTATTCCTTGATTCTGGAAAGGAAGAATTTTATATTCTATTTCCAGTGCAAGAAAGAAACTAGAAGTGGGATCTCCACTCTGAGAATCCGGAAGATCTAAATAAGCTTACCTTTTATGGGATCAGTTATCTAGATGAGTTTTTCGTTTATCGAAATGAAATTTCAACTTTGGTTATAACCATGAAGAGGTTTAACCAAAGAGAAAAGAGGGGAGTTCTTTCGTTTATCGAAAGGAGACTCCGAATTGAAAGCGGACCTCTTGTTCGTGGAAAGAATCAAGACGGGAATTTGTTGTGGCTTGGACCAGAAAGACATTTTTGGTGGACTCACTGCCAACTGAAATTGATCAGTGAGAGATTTTGGTGGTGAAAATGATTTTGGGTTATCCTTTAGAATATTAAGTATAATATTCTTCGAGGAACTTCCCGATAAATGGGTTATCCTGAATGTACTAGGGATAGTATTTTTTCAGGAACTTCCCATTTATTGGCATTAATTGCCTGACACCCTCTAGAGAAACGAGGCGATATGCACCGTTTGAGTAGACTGTGTCTATCACAAACGGTCCTTCCCATTTGGGTTCAAATTTACCCTTCTTCTTGGAATTGAGGATTATCGGTCGGCGAGCAGCGAGGACCAGATCTCCTTCCTTGAAGCTTCTCTGTCGGACTCTTTTGTTAAAAGCCCTAGATATTCTGGCTTGATAAAACTCAATGTGTTGTTGAGCTTCCAAGCGCCTTTCATCTAACATTTCGAGTTCTTCGAGACGTTTTTGATGTTGCTCTTCAGTCGTCATCTCAGTTGCGAGAGCGATTCGAAGAGATGGGATTTGAATCTCCAAAGGCAGCACAGCTTCACATCCATATACCAACGAATATGAAGTAGCTCCTGTAGGTGTGCGTACGGTGGTGCGATAAGCCTAGAGTGCTTCACTGAGTTTATCATCCCAATCTCGTTTATTAGTCTTCACGAGCTTTGATAGGATCTTAATGATCGTCTTGTTGAAAGCCTCAGCTAATCCATTCGTAGCAGGATAATAAGCTGTCGACGAAACATCTTGAATCTTGAATTTGTCGCAGAACCTGACGAAAGCGTTGCTTATGAACTGCGGACCGTTGTCATGAATGATCCGTCTCGACACGCCGTGTCGGTATATGACATGATGCTTGATGAAATTGATGACGTTGTTCGTCTTCACTTCCTTAAGAGGAATTGCTTCAGCCCACTTTGAAAAGTAATCCGTGATTGCGAGAATAAACCGATCACCTTTGACTGAAGGGGGAAAAATAGGACCGACAATGTCCATACCCCATGTCTCGAATGGCCAGGAAGTGGTTGACGTGTGTAACCGCTCCGGTGGTTGGTGCATATAATTTGCATGCACTTGACAGGCGTGACATCCTCGTGCGTATTCGATCGCGTCACGGACCATTGTTGGCCAAAAGTATCCCATCCTTCTGATGCGATCATACAGCTTGGGACCAGGCTGATGCGCATCGCATTCTCCTTCGTGTGCTTCCTTAAGAACTTCTTCTGCTTCTTCGTTCGAAAGGCATCGGAGTAGCAAATCATCATACCCTTGGCGGTATAACGTACGGGTCTCGGCATTATAGAAGAACCTTGGTGCTCTTCGGTAGATCGATTCCCTTTCTTTTACATCCTCTGGCAAAATACCGTACTGGACGTAGTCAATGATAGGAAAATGCCAATCTCGGGACTCAGACCCGATTTGAGTTGAGTTCACCTCCTTGGCGTTTATGTTTCTATCATCTTCCTCTTCGATATCCATATTGTATATGGGTATGCAGAGTTGATGCGATCTTACTGTGACTAGTAGTTCAGTTTCGGACGGCTACGCAAGTGATACTGCTAGTGCTGCCAGTGCATCCGTATAAGCGTTCTGGAGACGAGGGATGTATTCAATAAAGAATTCTTCGAAAGAATCTGCCATTTTGACGGCCTCCTAGTGGTACGGGATTAGGTCTTGGTTCCTGACTTCGTACTCTCCACGGACTTGGTTGACTATCAATTGAGAATCCCCAAAAGCTTCGAGATATTCGACCCCCAGCTCCTTGGCGAAACTAAGTCCAATGAGGAGCGCGTTGTACTCGGCTACATTATTGGAACATGGATCTGTCAGTGAATAAGCCCGAGGCATTACATGCTTCCCCGGGGAAACTAAGATAACTCCAACTCCGGAGGAGACTTTAGGACATCCGGGGGTTACTGCCTTATTAACTGCTCTCGAAGCACCATCAAAGTATAATTACCATACTTGTTGATGCGACATGGTGTTAACCTCGTGGGTTTCATCCGGCAAGTCATCATATACTTCTGCCGTATCTGTTGTCGGGCTTGCCGCCAAAAGATCTCAAATCGCTTGTCCTTTGACCGACTTCTGCTGTTTGAAGTGCAAGTCATACTGGGACAAGAGAATGGCCCATTTTGCTAACCGTCAATTCATCGAACCCGGTTGCGTCATAAATACCCGTACCGGATAAACGTTAGAGATAACGTAAATCGTCTGTCCGACCAAGTAATGCCGCATCTTTTGTACTGTGAATACCAATGCGAGACATTCTTTCTCAATCATCGGATATCGGGACTCGGCGCCTACCAAAGTCCGACTTAGGTAATAAACTGCCTGTTCGTGACCATTATCATCGTCTTGTGCTAATAAAGCACTTATCGAATGGTTCATCGCCTTGATGTATATCAAGAATGGTTTACCTGATTTTGGTGCGACAAGAACAGGAGGATTCGTCAGATACGTCTTGATATCTTCGAGTGCTTTTTGGCAGGCGTCGTCCCAAATAAATGACACACCTTTCTTGTTTAGTTTAGAGAATGGCTGACACTTCCCAGAAAGATTTGAGATGAACCGCTGGATATAAGCTAAACGCCCTTGTAATCCTCTGAGTTCTCTTAGATTTCTCGGGGGTTGCAATTCATGTATCGCCTTCACCTTGTCAGGATCAATATGTATGCCTTTAGTGGTGACGACGAATCCCAGGAATTTTCCGCTGGACATTCCAAGGAAGGATTTGGTGGGGTTCATCTTCAATTGATGACTCCGCATGAGATCGAACATCGTCTTCAAGTCCTTGATGTGATCTCCTTTGTTGCGGCTTTTTACAACCAAATCATCAACGTAGCACTCGACTGTTTTCCTGAGGTGCTTCTGGAAAATCTTCATCATCGCTCGTTGGTATATGGCGCCTGCATTCTTTAGACCGAAAGGCATCACTGTGTAGCAGAAGACACCGAGGGGCGTTCTGAACGCTGTATGCTTCTCATCATCCGGGTGCATCATGATTTGGTTATACCCCAAAAAGCCATCCATGAAGGACATCCTCTCAAATCCACACGTATTGTCGATGATGACGTCCGTGATTGGGAGGGGAAAGTCGTCTTTCGGACATGCCGCATTCAGGTCCCTGAAGTCGATGCATATCCTGATCTTACCATTTTTCTTCATGACTGGGACAATATTAGCTAGCTAGTCTGGATGTTGCTCCTCTCGGATAAATCCTGAGTCGATCAACTTCTTAACCTCTGCCTCAATGGCTTCCATAATTTGCGGACGAAACCGTCTCTGCTGTTGTTTGACAGGTTTGGCATCCGACTTGATATCGAGGCGGTGCACCGCCACATTAGGGTCGAGCCCTGGCATGTCCTCATAGTTCCAAGCGAAGACGTCGATATATTCCCTGATGAGAACAATTAATTCCTCCTTCTCATCTGGGGGAAGACTATCGCTGATGAATATGGGTTTTGGGTTGACTTCATCGCCCATATTAATTTGGACTATTTTATCCCCGGTGGGAGGTTCCCTCTGTTCAAACCTATCGCCGTACTGCATGTTTAGGTGATGAACCCATGGGTCTTCCCACGTTGATATTTGATCGTCGTCCTCCATCATAGATGGATCAGCTGTAGTCATGTTCGACATTAGGGTTTTGAATACTTCCCCTAAACTTGTATCGGAGTCCCATTCTGAGGGATCTGACGAGTACCCATCCTTAGCTTTGTTAGCAATTTGATCGATAATTTGCCAACCATATTCATCATCAGACGAGGAAACGTAGCCTAAGCCTCTTTTGTGACGGTAATAATCATCCGGTTTCCCTTTTGGTACATATGCCGCTTTGACTGGGATACGGGAACCTCGATCGAAGTATAAACCTTCTCCGAGTGTGAAATCATATCCCTGTTTTTCCATGAGCTTGCGCGCTTCCGGACTATACTTAGATAAATGCAGACCAGATTTGTCATCATTCTCATCCTCTCTTAAGAAATGATCTGGCAACGAAAAATTCTCTCTTTTACCGTAAATCACTTCTTTTTCACCTCCTATTTTGGCAGGAACGATCAGGGTTGTTCCGAAAGAATGCTGGAGGTGTCTCTTCGTTACATAAGATGATCGGAGTGGCGTATATAAATCGGGATTATCATACAATCCCTTTATCGCATCATCAAGAGACAGCGAGTACTCTAAATCATCATTTATTTTGATATTGGTAAGTTGCCAGTTACAACTGTCATCTGACGATTGTTCATCGTCAAGATTGATTACAAAGGGTACAATGTCATTTAAAACAAAACCACTATTGTAATCGAATCCGGCTTCGGAATCAGCTTCTTCTTCGCTGTCCGTGCCCTGGACCGATGGTTCAGTATCGGATTCGTTACCATAAAGGAGAGAATCAGTGAAATAATTCTCAAACCCTTTAAATGGTTGCTTATCCGCGACCACCGTCCTGACCCTTCCATCAGTGTCGACATATTTCAGACACTGATGTAGGGTGGAGGGAACTATAACATTACTATGGATCCAAGGCCGACCCAGTAGTAAGTTATATGATGTCTCAGCATCAATCACGTAACACGTGACCTCCGTCTTCAGATCACCCATTTGGCACTTTATCCAGATCTTTCCCAAAGGCCTTGACCCGCTGGTGTTGAATCTGTAAATGACCGTGCCTATAGATGCTAATTTGCTGACTGGAATGCCAAGGCTATGCATAAGGCGAAGCGGCATAATGCTCACAGCGGAACCCGGATCTACTTGGATTCGGTTGACTTCGCTGGAGCCAATGTACCCGATGAAATACAGGGGCCGATCATGGTTCGAATTCTTTGTCTGCATATCCTCTTTTGTGAAGGTGATGCAGGGAAGGTTCTTGGCCGTTACATTGCATTGTTGAACTGACGGTTCTGGCTCTTCTGGTACCGGCTTGATCCGAGTGAGGAATGCTTCTGAATCGGCCAAGGCTTCTCGTAATGCCTCCCTAGTCTCTTTAGACAACCGCAGCAACTCATACAGCGTTATTCGCGCTGGAATATTGGCTAATTGAGCCATGATATCAAAAACACGTGGAGTTTTCGAGATCTCCGGTTTATCTCTTCTAATCGGACGATTGAAACGAGACTGCTTCGGATTCTGCACTTCTTGGGGTCTCTTTTCTTTCTGCTGATCCGTCGGCTGTCGTCGAGCATCTTTAACCAGTTTAGGAGCTGCAATCACCCCCAGCTCTGTTAGAGTCTTGGCTGGTCCCCGTTTAGTCACCCCCTGCTCAGCTAACTGGTCACTGGGCGATGGATAGTTGTAGTGATACTCGTTTCCGCTTCTAGTGGCAAACACTTCTTGTTCTTCTTCAGAGAGCGGGAAGGTAGGAGCTTCATCGCCATCCTCTTTGAAGATTGCGGAAGTAGCGTTGCAGGCTTTGCCTTTACCCTTTCTTTTCGAGGAAGTCGCCCACTGCTCATCTTCAATCAGATCCGGATGAACCCAGAGGATTTCGCCGTTCGGGGCTGTGTGTGGCACAAGTCCCTTTTGGCGCTGTCCATATGGGTCATCATTCACCGTCTTCATTCCCACTTTGGTGACGCGTTTCGGCTCGAACCATGTCGTGGGCACCGAGCCAAAGCTGATTGACACTGCGTTGGCTCCTACATTCTTGGCAGGCTTCGGGAAAATGACGCCCACATCAATTAACGCCTGGATCTTATCCTTGAGGTGGTAGCATGACCTCGTAGGGTGATGGACCGCTCTATGGTACGCGCAGTACTTCGGATCCGTCACTTTGGTGGGCCCTTCTTGATCTACGATCGCCGGCAGCTGGATTTTGTTATTCTCCAACAGGTACTTGAAGATGCCGGGAACTTCATTATCTTTGAAGGAGTAAACTTTGGGAAACCTTGGCTCCGAAGATTTCTGCTTCTGAGGCCGTTGTTGCCGCTGCTGCTGTTGCTGAGGTTGTAATTGGAAAGTTTGGTTAGCATCAACTGCATTAGCATGTGCCTTACCTTTCCCCCTTGGGTTGAAGTTCTGCGTTGGAGCATTCGACGCTTGTTGGCCTCTCTCCGCCTTCTTTCTCCTGAGGAATCGCTCAGCAGCTCCCCTCGGACTTTCAGATCCTTCCACGTTTTGGATGGGGCTGTCCCCATTGCTTCCAACACGTCCAAGGAAAGATTGTTGTGGCAGGTCTTGAGGATGAACTCCTCAGTGATCGGGTCCCGGCAATTCATCGCCTTGTTTCGGAACCTTTTGACGAAGGTGTCGACTAACTCCCCGTCCTTCTGCTTCTCATCGAGCAACGATCTGATAGATATCTCGGTGTCGTCGTAGAAGAAATTTGTGAGGAACTTAGTCTCCATGTCGTCCCAGCTGTTCACGCTACCTGGCTTGAGGCGACGATACCAATCGAAGGAGCTCCGCAAAGAGTGCCAACGAAGGACCGCACCATTAGAGGCTCATTGCCAAAGATAACCCCCAAGTGTGATCTGAAGTAAATCACATGCTGAGTGGGTGAACCCTTCCCATCAAACGGCGTGAAGTTGATTAGGTTGAACTTCGCCGGATATGGGATTGATTCCCATTCTCTTAGGTATGGACAAGGAATGCCCGTTTTCTTCACCTCTTGAGCAGAAATCAACGTATTGATCTTGCTCTTGAGATTTTTGATCTTCAAACTTTCACCTGTATCTTCGTTAGCACGATTCTGAGGTGGAAGCGTGGTGTTGTGACTAGCATCCAAATTGCCACCCCCTACATTAACGGGAGGATCATTGACATTGCGAGTTTCATCCGCATCCGCATTCTCAACTTCCTGAACAACCTGATTACGGCGGCTTGGTTCGCCTTGCTGGTTCGTCAGTGCCTGGATTTGTTGCTCATGCATTTCTCTCATATTCTGCATGGCCATCTGCATTTCGAACCTGAAGCTTTCCTGTTGTTTGGCCATGGCTTCTTCGAGCATCTTGGCCACTTGTTCTGCGCTTATCATGAATGACTCGCGGGGTTACCCTTCACTGGATACGGTGTTGTCAGATGCAACTGCCGAGCCGGCATCTGATTCTTCATCTCCTGAAGGTAATCTTGTCCGAACCCTACCATACGTTGCACGAATAATAGCTCCGGACTGTAGACGAGTTACACGACGGGGCACCTCTGGAATCGCCTCGGGGTTGTCCTGAGCCGATGTTCCCTTGATGGTCATATTGGCGGTGACCCTCGGAAATTCTCCATCACCGACCACCGTTCTTCTTTGCCGGAAACACCTATGCCTTGGTTTTGGCGTTTCGGTACTAAGCCTTTCGAACACTGAAACTCTCTCGGGGACTGCCTTGATGCAGTTACACTCAGACAGTACCGCCCGAATGAGCTTTGAACAAGGGCACTGAGTTTCTAGCCTTCGAGGACTTCTCTTCCTGGCTTTGCTCGTACCCCCAGCACGATAGTACAACTCATCCATTTGAAAGTCGGAGCAACCTATCGTGTGTTGGCACGATTTCTCAGGTATAACGCAATCATCATCAGACGATAACGTTTCCTTCTGAGAGCGAACTACCTTCTTCGGGTTTTCGAGAGTCACGCGCCTCGAAACACGCCTTTGTGGGCGTGAATTCTCAATGGGCTCCTGAACTTCAATGCACAAAGTAGTGCGCTTGGGTGCCGTGATTTCTTTGTCATGTTGTGGGTTGCGGCGACCCCCAGCATGTTGATTCGTTCGGGGCTTTCTTAGTGGGCCCAAACATTCTTGGATTGGAGCTTTGCTTCGCTCCTCGGGAAGTGGACCGAGGCGCTCTAAGACTGACTTCCTTTTCTGGGATGGTCCTACGGGATCTCCCGAAGCAGTTGTGGAAATCATCGGCGGTTTGGATTGATTCGCCGGACGTTGCACTTTCAAAAGCTGCAGTTGTTGCTCCTTAGTCTGAATCACCGCTTCAGATTTAGGCCTCCATACTTTGCGAGTTAGTGGCGATTTCTTGGCCACTTCATTCTGCAGCTTCCTACGGGCTTCTTCAGCTTGAGCCCGTGCCTGCGCTGATAGTGCGCGGCTCTTGCGAATGCGCTCTTCCAGCGTTGAACGGTTCCGTTTGACACGGATCCATTCCATTGTGGGTGACTTGGAAGAGCCGCCGTTCATCTATTGTTGAGGCTGCTTGCCTCTCTTGTTCTTCAGATCCGCATTGTAACGGATCCCGTCAACTGACTCCATGGCCTTTGCGAATTGTTTTGCAAGGCGTTGATGTTGCCTTTGGTGGGCTCTCTTCGAGAGAGTCACCACGCCCTCTGCGGCAGAAGGGTTGGCCAGAGCTGATCCGACCTGGTTGGGAATTGGAGGAATCTCACCCGATGCGACTTTGGCATCCAGCGGGGCGAGATCTTCGTTGGTGTTTTCAACATCTTCGTACCAACGAGCTTTTCTCCTGGCGGAGAACTTCTTGGACTTGCGGGGGGAGGTAGATCCGGACGAGGATGACAGGTACTCCTCGAACTTCCGCTGGTCGAACTCGTATTCGACCTCCTCCACGACCGGGATTGAGATCCGCGGCTGCGACGCTCCGATCTCAACAGCGAGATTGGCGGCTCCCACTGTGGTCGACAGATTATTCGCGGGAAAAATCGTAGCTTTCTTCATTGATTCCATTGCACACTCTTGTTATAGTTTATCGATTACAAAGATCCGATCTTTTTATAAGATCCGGTTACAACAAGATCACAAAAAGAAATAAAAATTACAACTTTTCTCTTTTGTCGAACAAATCGCGAGCTCCTGTTTTGCGGTCGCTCGCTTGCGTGGGTTCTTCGCCTGCGCCGGGGTTAATCCGTGGACCACCGCGCGATCTAGATCCAGTCAGATCTATACGATTTGACGGGTGCTATTTCACGAAGGAAATAACAGCCGGGGGGTACTATTTCACCAAGGAAATAGTAGCCTTTAGTTCTCGAGATCAAAGGCCAAGCTTTGATCCGGAGTATTACCTCGTGTAGATCTCAGATCTGATTTTCTCTCTCGAACTCCTGCCTTTTGTGATGCGGATACTCGCCAAGAACCAGATCTGAATGTCCAAGTCTTCAAGTCTTCAAAACTCCAAAGTGAGATCTCAATTCGGCAGAGTTTCGGCTCCAAAAGTTCCCACCCTTGAAAATGAGCCCCTCTTCCTCTATTTATAGGATTTGAAAGCGGATCTGGGCCCAGATCTGGGCCCAGATCTGAGCGTGGTTCGGCGGCCGAGCCACCCCTTGGGTGGCTCGGCCACCGAGCCACCTTTAGGTGACTCGGTTTTGGCCGGGTCTCTCTTGGTGTTGGTTTTCTCCTGTCGCTGTGTCCGTTTTCCGGTTCTGTGGTTGATTCATCCGGACTTGATTCATTGACTTGATTTGGCAGTAAATCCGGATCCTGATTTGGCAGTAAATCCACTTTTGAGTTTGAGTCCGAAACTGATCTTGATTCGATCTTGATTCGTTGATTCCTCGACTCGTTAGCTAAATTCCGCACGCGAGTGGATTTATTCCGTTGTTTGCGTGCGGTTCGTTAGCCTCGTAGCCTCGTTAATCTGCTTCATCGCGTATCATTTGGCTTCGGTGTTGTGGACTAACGATCGTGTTTGCATACGTCGCCCGATGGTTGGTTTAACGTCGTCGAGCTGTGTTAAGGGACCTATAGGCAGTTTTATACGCCTACAGAGGGTGGAAACTAGAGTTTTCCCTTTATAAGAAGGCTTGAAATTGTTGCGAGGGCATGTGCGACCCCCATCTCGATGAGTCATTCGGGGCTCAGTCACCGGACCCAAGCGTTCTTCGATCAGAACTTTGCCTCGATCCTCGTGCAAAGGACCCAGGCGATCGACTATCCTCACCTTGAATCAGGACAAATCCATGGTGCTACGGTGCTCCGCCGGAGGTGCAGAACTCAAAGGGATCGTCGAAACATATGCATAACGTCTTCTGTCTTTACCCTGGCACGGGTCAGACTTGAGTGACCCGCGGATTGGAAGGTCGAATCCAGGTGACCAGCAAAGTGGAGGGTCGGATTTAGGTGACCTGCAAAGTGGAGGGTCGGATCCAAGTGACCCGCGATTTGGAGGGTCGGATCCAAGTGACCCACGAAGTGGAGGGTCGGATCCAAGTGACCCGCGGTTTGGAGGGTCGGATCCAAGTGACCCAAGAATTAGAGGGTCGGATCCAAGTGACCCACTTTTTTCGATCTTTTCGGCCTCCGTCTTGGACTTTGGCCTCCAAACTTTGTGCAGTTTTTGTGGCTTCTTTTCCACTTCTTCCCTCTGCAACCTTTTGGCCTTTTGCGCAAGAATTCACGCGTGCGCAAGCAGTGTGCGACGCTTTTTGATCTGCTCTTCAAGAGTTGAACGGGTCCTTTTGACTTGTACCCATTCATTTATTGGTGATTTGGAGGAGAGGGCATTTGTCCGCTGTTGGGGTGCTTGACGTTGCCTAATTTCTAGATCCGCCTCGTAACGGATCCCGTCTATCGGCTCCAAAGCTTTAGCAAGCTGACGCGCGAGGATTGACGTCGCCTTTGACGTGCCCTCTTTGATAGGATTAGCGCGCCTTCAGTACTCAACTCCTTGATTGAGGAGGAGTTCAGATCCACAGATCCGACCTTGTTGGAAGCCGGAGGGGTGTTGCAAAACGAGAGGGCAGCAGCAATGGGGGTCTTGATCTTCCAGCGCTTGCGAGAGATGGAGGATCTAGAGGAAGAGAACGACATATATTCCTCGTACTTCTGTTGGTCGAACTTGTATTCGACCACCTCTTCAACCGGGATCTTAATCATCGGTTGCGACATGACGGCCTCGGCAGCGAGACCGTTGGCTCCCACTGTGGTCACCAGTTTGTTAGCGTCGAAAATTATTATATTCATTGCGGTATTCATTACAACTTCAGTCGTTACAATGAAAACAAAAAACATAGTCTTTTTATAAGACTTTTACATAATGAAAACAAAAATTACAACTCTCGTCAAAAAAACGTAGAGATCATTTATCGGTCTTCTGCTTACACGGGATCTTTGCCTGTGCCAGGGATTTTAATATCCGTGGACCGTCTTAGATCTGGATCCAGTTGAATTAAATTTGGCAGAGCTCCTACCTCACCAAGAAGGTATTTGCTTGAAGCGCTGAAATCAACCAAGCGAAATCAGTAGCTCATCTCGAGATTAAGACCAAGCCTAATCTCGAGGAACGGACGGGAACGGGCGTCGGATCTCTCGAACTCTCCTTCTTTATACCGAAGAACTCGCCAAGATCTCTCAACCCTTGCTAAAATTCGTGCTCCTTTGACTCCTCAATCCGGCAGCGCCTCCTCCTCTTAATAATAAATCCCCCCATGAAATGAACCCCTAAGCCTGTATTTATAAGCTTCGGAAGCGGTTATTTGGATGAGAATGGATGATTCCTCCTTATATTCAGTTAATAACTGATTAACAACGTTAGGGGATGATATCATATCAGTTGGGAACCTCTGGAACTGAAAAGATCTCGAGAAAACCGTCAAAACCGTCGAAAAACGCGTTAGGAGGTCAAAACAGCGTGGCGCGGGTCAGACAGATCCGACCAAGCGCGGGTCGGTCTGTTCTGTCCCGCGCTAGCGCAGGTCCGTCGCTTCTGTCGAACTTGTACGTTTCTTGACTTTTCAGGGAGTTGTAGTTTTTCCCGTTTCACGTAATTGATCATTTTGTTGACTTGTACGCTCTGCGTAATTTGACCGACGCGCGCGAGTTGATTGTCGGACGCGCGTTGATTGGTGCGCGCGAGCTGATTGACGCGTGCGAGCGGATTGACGAGCGCGCGTTGACTGATGAGCGCGAACTGATTGACGCACGTGCGTATATTGACCGACGCGTTCGATTTGACCGACGCACGCGAGTTGATTGTTGGGTGCACGTTGATTGATGCACGCGAGCTGATTGACGCGCGCGTGTTGACCGACACGCGCGAGCTGATTGATAAG
>BQKN01000071.1:625628-639016 GCA_022839385.1 Asparagus kiusianus | reverse complement strand
CGCGGGTCGGTTTCAACCGACCTGCGGGTGTGCGGGTCGGTTGAACCCGACCCGTGTGGTGCGCGGGTCGGTTCAATCCGACCCGCGCTCCCCCGCGGGTCAGTTCTGACTGTCCTGCATTTGCGCGGGAAGTCTGGCTTTTCCGATTTTGTATGTTTTCTAACTTTTCCGGGACTTGTAGTTTCCCTGTTTCACGTAATTGATCATCTTGTTGACTTGTACGCTTCGTTGCGAGACTGACCGTCGAGCGTGCGTTGGTTGACGTGCGCGTGTTGATTGATGCGCACGAACTGATTGACACGCGCGTGTTGATTGATGCGCGCGTGTTGATTGACGTGAACTGATTGACGTACGTGCATATATTGACTAACGCGCTCGATTTGACCGATACGCACGAGTTGATTGTTGGGCGCGCGTTGATTGATGCGCGCGAGCTGATTGACGCGCGTGTATTGACCGATGCGCGCGAGCTGATTGATAAGCGTGCAGGCCACTCGGTTCGCCGTTTTGCTTCAGGCGCTTGTTGGCATCAGATTATCCTCTTAGACTCGGATAACGACGTTCATCGTCTTCTCTCCATCTCGAGCTGTGTGCGGACATCCATAAGCATTTTTAGACGCCTACATCTACCGCCTCAACTAGGAGACCAGTACCGACCCCAAGTCCATCTTCATCACCCGATTTCTGTTTACGTTTGTAACTAATTTATCTCTCATCATAGACTGCGCAAAATCACCCTCAAGGTCCATTCTTTTTCCTACAAATGAGTGTCTTTTAATTCTTCAAACTGCATCGGATTCGTTATGCTTATTACTTTCACTTGTGTGTTTTGTTTGCCCACCAAGTGTTTGTTGATATGCCTAGCTCTCAATTACCCAGTAAAATTTACAATTCCTGTGAAATTTATGGTAACTATTTTCTTAACTTTTACTTCTTTAGATTAGCGTTTCACGTGTCGTGGTTATATTGTCAAGATCAAATAGAAAATATCCAGACTCCATTTTCTCTTTAGTCCAAATCTGGTGAACTGTGAAGCATTGTTGCATCCTAATCAAATATCTAAGAAGATTGAATCTGTAATAAAATCATTCGGCTTCATAACTAGTCGGTTATCTTGTTGAAGACGTTGGGAATTGAAAATGGTTTTCTAAACAAATTGCTGGGATAGTAGGAAAGATCAACTTTCTTATGATAGACCTTGGGGAATAGTTACCTTAATTGGCAACATAAGCAAATTGAAAAGGAAATTTATACAACAAGAGTATAAAATGTTTGCATTGCATTGGCAGAAAACTTAGTACATAAGAAGTTGTTCTTCTCATACCTTCGTACATACAACCTTGAGAATTCGTGTAATGCTAGTTAGGAATTTTAACCAAGGGGACAACAACTATGGTGCATTAGTCCTAATTTCTTTTACATGTGAAATTTATGTTAATAAAACTAACTTTAGGTACAAATGAATAAACAATAAATTAATAAAATAAATAAGCGCAGGAAATGTGGTAGGTGTACTCATGCGTACATTTTCAAATTCATGTATCTTGGCTTGAACTTCTTCTATTTTGTTTAAGGATGTTTCCCTAATTCTGGGGAATTGGCTTTGTGTGTGATGTCTAATGAATTAAGCCCAAAGTTTATAAACCAGAGAAATGGAGAATCCTTGGAATTAGAAAATTAATGTCTTTAGTCACTCCTACTGATGGATATTTTATTGAGAAAAGGCAATTTTGCCTTTGTGTTTAGTCTCACATTGAAAAATAAAATAAACTCTCTCTCCCTCAACCCTATATATACACCCTTTATTCATATTCTAAAATACAAGAATATAAAGCTTTTCTCCTCTCCTCTGGTTTCAAAGAACTTGTTTTCTCCTCTTAAAATTTTGTTATTTTTATGGGCAATCTTCTTCATCTGAGCTGAAGCTCTATACTTTCGCTCGAGTACAGAGGCCAACCGTTTCTGGGGGTTTTTACCGCTAGGGGAGAGGGGATTATTTGCACCAGGACGATAGGCGGATCCTCAATCTTCTAGGACAGTGATTATACGATTGCTCCCGTTAGGCCAGTTTTACTGTTTACTTTAATTTTGGATTTTATAACTCATAACTTTGATTATTTTTTTAACAATCTATAAGATTGAGTTAATAAGTTAATTTATTAAGGTAATTTATAAATCTGAAAAAAAATCTATAAGTAATTGATAACATTGAAGGTAATGAATGAATGAATGCATAATCATATTGCATGGTAGTTTTATTGATAAGACTGTTCTCAGGAAAGGAATAGGAAAACATGTGCATTACTAAAATTATGACATACTCTTTTTTGAGCCTTGAACTAGCTTTATGGAAATGTCGCTTAGTGGATCTGTATAGACAAATCAACAGGTTTCATTTAGCCTTAATCATACATGAATACATAGACAAACATAATCACATGTTGATATTCACAGTTCATGACATATAATGCTATATTTCTAATATTTTTATATAAGTAATTAAGTCGGTGTACTTTTTAACCGAGTACTTTGTGTTCTAGAATGGAACAATTGACATGATGGTCGTCTACATGATGTTCTCTGAGTTAAGAATGGAACTCCAATTATTAGTGGTACAATTAAAAAAAATTCAAACCTACATCTACAGATAGTTTACATAAATAAGGAAAATAGCATGCATAGATTTCACATTTAATCATGTTAGAATTAGTTACTCTGAAAATAAATTAGGCATATAATGATAAAAAGAATAATTTTAAAATTTTACAAGCAGCGAATCAAACAAAGGGTAAGATGCTTGTGTGCTACCAATTATTTTGGTATTATTTATGCTTGTTTATTATGGATATGTATAAACCTCTTATCAAACCAAAACTAGAGGTAATTGTGTTAACTTCTATTAATTAACATTATTGGTTAAAAAAATATTTTACAGTTTTGGTTACTGTTCACACGAAATTTATTTTACTGTTCATTCCAAAAAATATATATTCTTCATATAAAATATATTTTAATCTGTAATTAATTGCTTTAATTACTATTAATTACTGCATTTATTTAATTACGGCTAATTAAGTTGTAATTAATTACTGCTAATTAATTTTAACAGTTAATTATAATTAATTAAAATTAATTGTTTTAATTGCTTTTATTTGCTGATAATTAAATCCATGTTATAAAACTAATGAAGTAGAGAAGAAAAGATAGACGAGAAATAGAGAGAAATTTTATTTCATTCGTTCTTCATTGCTATATCAAAGTGAGGAAGGAATATCTCTATTTATATACAAACTAAGATAATGATACATGAATCATATTAATTACAAATTCATAAACTTAGTCTTTCAAGAACATGCATTATGTTGTTCTAGGAAGAAGATTAATGTACTAGGGGAATATCAACTTCTTGAGAAACTAAATTGACATCCACATTATTTCATAACACTCCCCCTTGGATGTCCAATATTACACAAAGAATATGCCTCGTTAAAACCTTACTAGGAAAAAACCTAGTGGGAAAAAAATCCTAGTGAAGAAAAAAAAGTACACTATTCTTGTGTATTAGTTTCTCCCTCTGATTCAAATATTATTCGAGATCTTTCAACCGACGCATTCTAATATTTTTTATCAATTTCTCAAAAGTTATAGTCAGTAATGCCTTGATGAATAAATCTACCAGATTATCACTCGATCGAATTTGTTGCACAATGATTTCACCATTCTTTTGCAAATCATGTGTAAAGAAGAATTTTGGTGAAATGTGTTTCGTTCTATCTCCTTTAATATATCTTCCTTTTAATTGAGCTATACAAGCTGCATTGTCTTCAAACAAAATAGTCGGAGGATTTTTATTTTCAGGAGACAATCCACTATTTTTTCGGATATAGTGGATCATTAATCTTAGCCAAATACATTCCCGACTGGCCTCATGAATTGTAATTATTTCAGCATGATTCGAAGAAGTGGCAGCAACTGATTGTTTCGTAGATCGTCATGAAATAGCAGTGTCACCATATATAAATAAATAACCAGTTTGAGACCATGATTTATGCGGGTCAGATAAGTACCCAGCATTACCATATCCAAGAAATTCAGGTCGAGAGTTATAAGAATAAAATAAGCCAAGATCAATTGTTTCTTAGAGATAGCGAAAAATATATTTTATACCGTTCCAATGTTGTTTTGTAGGAGATGAACTAAATCTTGCTAATAAATTCACAGAAAATGATATATCTGGTCTTGTACAATTAGCAAGATACATTAGTACACCTATTGTACTAATATATAGTACTTCAAGACCAAGAATCTCTTCATCTTCTTCTTTTGGTCTAAAAGGATCCTTAGCAGGATAGTGATCTGACAACCATTGGGATACTTAATAGATGTGCTTTATCCCTGTAGAACCGTTTTAATACCTTCTGGGTATAAGCAGTTTGGTGAACAAAAATCCCATTTTCTAAATGCTCAATTTGTAAACCAAGGAAAAATTTAGTTTTACCAAAATCTTTGATCTCAAATTCTTTCTTCAAATATTTAATCGCCTTTTGGAGCTCTTCAGGAGTTCTAATCAGATTAAGGTCATCAACATATACAGTAATGATCATAAAATTTCACCCATTTCTCTTTATGAAAACACATGGACATATACGATCGTTTGTATAATCTTCTTTGACTAAACATTCACTAAGACAGTTATACCACATTCATCCAGATTGCTTGAGTCCATACAAAGATCTTTGCAACTTAATGGAGTACATTTCTCTAGGATTTGATTTACATGCTTCAGGCATGCTAATCCTTTAGGGATTTTCATATAGCTATCATTATCTAATATTCCATATAAATAAGCAATGACTATGTCCATCAGACGAATATCAAGTTTTTCATGTACTGCTAAACTCACAAGATATCTAAATGTAATTCCATCCATTACAAGAGAATATGTCTCATCATAATCAAATCCCGGTCTTTGTGAAAATGCTTGGGCTACAAGTCTTGCTTTATATCTCACAATTTTATTTTTCTCATTTCTTTTCCTCACAAATACTCATTTATATCCTACTAGCTTTACACCTTCAGGTGTTTGGACTACAGATCCAAAAACTTTTTGTTTAGCCAGTGAATCTAATTCAGATTGGATCATATCTTTCCATTTTGACCAATAATTTCTTCACCAACATTCATCAATCGATCTGGGTTCATGATCCTCGTCATCTTCCATAATATTAAGTGCTACATTATATGCAAATGCATTATCAATAATTATTTCTTTTCGGTTCCAACTCTTTCTCATAATAACAAAATTTATTGAAGTTTTATTTTCTTCAGGAGTTGGCTCTTCAGAAGCGACCTCTTCAGGAGTTTGAATTTTGTCATTAGCAATATTTTGATCATTCGATCCTCTTTTCTTTTGAGGATTCTTATCTTTGGAACCAAGAGGTTTATATGCTTCAGGCGTGTTTTAGATTCGTTTGAACATTTTATTTGTCCTTCTGGGATATCAATTTTAATCGGAGCATTTTCTGCTGGAATATATAATTTAGTCATTCTTCTAGAATCACTAAAAGCATTCGGTAATTGGTTTGTAATTTTCTATAAATGTATAATCCTTTGAACTTCCAGTTCACATTCTTTTGTACGAGGATCAAGAAAGTCTAAAGATATTTTCCAATTAATTTCCTTTTTCGGTTGATCTTTACCTCCCCCTAATGTCAGGAAATGTGATTCATCAAAATGACAATCTATAAATCCTGCAGTAAATAAATCACATGTTAATGGTTCAACATATTTAATTATAGAAGGTGATTCATACCCAACATATATCCCCAATCTTCTTTGAGGGTCCATTTTATTACGTTGAGGCGGTGCAAAAGGAACATATATACCGCACAACCAAAAATTCTTAACTAAGAAATATTGGGCTCGTGACCAAGAACTAATTGTAAGGGAGAATAAATATGATAACTTGTCAGCCTAATTCTTACAAGTGTTGTTGTATGTAATATAGCATGTCACCAAGCAGATAAAGGAAGTTTAGACCTCATTAACAATGGTCTTGCAATTAATTGAAGCCATTTAATAAATGATTCGGCTAGACCATTTTGTGTATGAACATGAGCTACAGGATGTTCAACACTTATCCCAATAGCCATATAATAATCATCAAAGTCATGTGATGAATATTCACCAGCATTATCTAGGCGAATTTTCTTAATGGGATAATCAGGAAATTGTGCTCGCAATTTAATTACCTGAGCAAGAAATCTCGCAAACGCCAGGTTGTGACTAGATAATAAACATACATGTGACCATCTTGTTGATGCATCAATTAGCACCATAAAATATCTAAATGGTGAAAGGCCCTTGAGGGGGGGGGGTGAATAGGGTTTTTGGATGAATAAAAAGCAATTAAAAGTAATTCCAACAAACCACACACAAAATGAAATGCAATGACAATAAAAAGAGAGTAGAGATAGAGATAGTTAGCCAATTGATGACGTGCGATGTGTTCATGAGGTTCGGTCCGCTGACCTACGTCCCCGCTCCCCACTCTCGAGGAGAAATCCACTACACACCCGGTTTGGAAGCCGGAACTTCTTCTACACAACGATCTCCTCCGAGATCTCACAACCACACAGTACATCTCTACGAGATCAATCTCACAACAGTCATAATTCGAAGAAAAACTCTCTCTTTACAGAAGCCCTATGGCAAGAGGAGAGATTGCAATTGAATCTTGGGATGTTATATTAGAAATAGTGAAAGCAAATGAAAGTTGAAGCTCTTTTGAAAACAATAAACTTAAACTCAAGTAATTTGCAATGAAAGCTTGGTACTGAGGTAGATGGGGTTGATAGGTATTTATAATGAGAGAAAACTACAGCCAAAACTCCAAAGAACCAGACAGAATCCCAAGAAAATCGGATTTCTGAAACAGAACAAATATAGCCATTACAGCACCCATCAGTCGACTGACGGGAAGCATCAGTCGACTGATGAACTGAACGTTGTATACGATATTCAGCTCATCAGTCGACTGATGATCATTTCAGTCGACTGACAATCTCATCAGTCGACTGGTCAGTCAACCGAAACAGAACAGAGAGCAAAAAGATGATTCCAGGCACTTTCATCAGTCGACACATTGGTCGACTAACTTCATCAGTCAACCGGTCAGTCGACTGATAACATGTTATGAGCCTGAATCGATTTTGAAATTGAATTTCAGTGCTCTAAAAAAATAGTAAATAAATTCCAAAAAATGTGAAACTTTGTAAACAGTTTATAAACATTTTGACAAACTTGTTTGAAAAGGAATTTTTTAATTAGGTCCTCGTATTTTTGAAAATCATTAATTTAGCAAAAGTGTCAAAATACGAGTTTTGAAAATGTGCAAGTGTGTTATCCCATGAGCTTCAAATGTAATCAATAAACTTCTTGCCTACATTCTAGTACTAGAGAGAAAATAAAAGTAGCAAATATCTCTCACATAGAAATATATTTCTTGAGTCTTGATATTTCTTTTACGTTGATGAAGCTTCTTATTGCATATGGTGTTCTTGGTAAACATTACTTCATCATTTTGCCTCCACCTCCTCTAGATATCGTCGTTGTAGCTCATATTCCATCCAATCCTCCATCTATGGTGCTAATAAATTATAATCTACAATATAGCTCAATACACAATTAGCACCAATAACGGTGTTTGTAAATCATCATCAAAATAAAGGACCTAACAATCTCCCCCTTTTTGATGATGACAAATAACCATTATACGAGAGCAAATAAAATAGATTATTTGGCTTATTATACGGCTTATAGATAGTTGCTCGCCCTATCTATAAGGCCCCCCCTTTCTTTGTGCACAAATGAGGAGATTTCTCTCCCCCTTTGTCACCATCAAAATGGGGTAATGAAAGCATAAAGACACATACTAAAGAAATCACACAATGCACCTCAAGTGTTGGCCTACCCGTATCTCCCTCAAGTGTTAGGAATTACGATCTACCACTAGGTATTATCACCTACCCCACTCTTCTTGGGACGACCCCGGTCTTTTACCTTTACACTCCTCTTGGTACATATGTGAGCTTGAGCATGATATGACATTGAAGGAACAAGAAAGAAAATATGGATATGACAATATAAGAGCAAGGAAACCAAGAAAACAAAGTGGCAAAAAGAAATTATTTTCAAAGAATGCACATGCACAATTCATTCCTAATGCGGCAAAAATCAATTTCACAAAGGGGTTTGGTAAAGATGTCCGCTAATTGAGATTTGGTGTCAATATAAACAAGAGAAACATCATTCCGTTCAACATGGTCACGCAAGAAGTGATGTCGTACATCTATATGTTTGGTTCTAGAATGCAAAACCGAATTTTTAGAAATATTTATAGCACTTGTATTATCAAAAAAAATCTTTGTATCATGAAAGTGTAAATCAAAATCAACCAAATTTTGTTTCATCCACAAAAGTTGTGCACAACATAAGCCGGCGGCAATGTATTCCGCTTCCGTAGTGGACAAAACAACACAATTGTATTTCTTGGATGCCCAAAATACAAGTGAGTTACCCAAAAATTAACAAGTATCACTCGTACTTTTACGGTCCACCCTACAACTGGCAAAGTCGGCATCACAATAACCATAAAGATCAAAAGATGTATTTTTAGGATAAAACAAACCAAGTTCTAAGGTATCATTAATGTATTTAATAATCCTTTTAACCGCAACTAAATGAGAGTTTTTAGGAGAAGCTTGAAAACGTGCACATGCACAAACACTAAACATGATGTCCGGCCTACTAGCGGTGAGATAAAGAAGACTACCTATCATATCTCGATATAGCTTTAGGTCTACCTTTTCACCGTTTTCATCCGCATCCAACTTGATGGTGGTGTTCATTGGAGTTGAGGCATGTTTTGAGCTTTCCATCCTAAATCTTTTCACCAACTCCCTAGCATATTTGATTTGTGATATGAAGATGCCATCATTTGATTGCTTAACTTGGAGGCCAATGAAGAAAGTAAGCTCTCCCATCATACTCATCTCAAATTGATCTTGCATTACTTTAGAAAACGCCTTGCATAAAGATTCATTAGTGGCACTAAAAATAATATCATCTACATAAATTTGAACTAAAATGAAATCATTTTTCCGTTTTCTAACAAAAAGAGTATTATCAATTGTTCCTTTTGAAAAACCATTGTCAATGAGAAAACTTGAGAGGCGAGCATACCAAGCTCTAGGAGCTTGTTTTAACCCATATAAAGCTTTTTGAACCCGGTATACATGATTTGGAAAAGATGAATCAATAAAGCCGGGGGGTTGCTCAACATAAACCTCTTCTTCAATAAAACCATTTAGGAAAGCACTTTTGACATCCATTTGAAATAATTTAAAATTTTTGAAACTTGCAAAGGCCAAAAACATTCTAATATATTACAATCTTACAACCGGTATAAAAGTTTCATCATAGTCTATACCCTCCTCTTGATTGTATTATTGGGCAACTAAACGAGCTTAATTTCTAGTTACTATGCCAAATTCATCAAGCTTATTTCTAAAAACCCATTTAGTTCCAATAATAGAAGTATTATTTGGTCGAGGAACTAATTTCTAAACATTATTTCTTTGAAAGTTATTCAACTTTTCATGCATAGCTAAAATCCAAAACTCATCTTTTAAAGCATCATCAATACGTTTAGGTTCTATTTAGGATAAAAAGGCTACATTACCACATTCGCTCATTGCTTTTGAGCGAGTCAAAACGCCTTTGGATGGGCTCCCTATAATTTAGTCTTTAGGATGATCCGGTGCAAACTTCCAATCTTTAAGGAGTTCTTCTTGATTTTGTTCATTATTGCTCTCCCCATTATTTGGTTCTTTCATTGAGGGTTTGTCCTTTAGTTGCAAAAGTTCCATTTGTTCCTCAATCGCATCATCATCCCTAGGCAAATTATCTTGAAAGCTAATATTAGATTCATCAAAAGTAACGTTTATAGACTCTTCAACAACGAGAGTTTGTTTGTTGAAAACCTTATAAACCTTACTTCTAGGAGCATATCCTAAAAATATACCAATATCAATTTTAGAATCAAACTTATTATTGTGATCTTTAGTATTTAAGACAAAACATTTATAACCAAAAATACGAAAATATCCAATTTGTGGGGTTTTGTCATAAAGAAGTTCATAAGGAGTTTTCTTGAGAGAGGGTCTAATTAAAACACGATTTAAAATATGGCAAACCATGTTAACGGCTTCTGCTCAAAAATATTTTGGCAAATCATAAGAATTTAACATTGTGCGTGCTATCTCTTGTATGGTTCTATTTTTCCGTTCAACAACACCATTTTGTTGGGGTGTCCTAGGAGCGAAAAACACATGAGTTATACCACGATGAGCACAAAAATCATTAAAGAATTTGTTTTGAAATTCTTCACCATGATCACTTCTAATTTTAATAACTTTTGAATCCTTTTCATTTTCAATTCTTTTTATAAAAAGAGAAAACTCTTCAAAGCATTCATCTTTACTAGCAAGAAATATCACCCATGTAAAACGAGAGAAATCATTAACAATAACAAAAACATAGTGTTTTCCTCCTAGAGAGGCAACACGCATGGGACCAAAGAGATCAAGATGCAATAATTATAAAGGTTTAGAAGTGGATACCTCATTTATGGATTTGAAAGAAGTCTTAGTTTGTTTACCTTTAGCACATTCCTCACAAGTAGAATCCTTAACATAAGATAGATTTGGTAGCCCTCTCACTAAATTCTTCTTGGATAGCTTAGATATAAGCTTCATGTTAGCATGTCCATGTCTCTTATGCCAAATCCAAGGATCCCCATCTACCGCGGCAAGGCATTTTACATCTTGATCTAAAAGCTCATTCATCTCAAAAATATAAACATTAGACCTTCTAAAAGCAACAAAAATGGTTTTGTCGTTTTTACTAACAACATATTTGTCCGGTTTAAAAATAATGTCAAAGTCTTTGTCACTTAATTGACTATTGCTAAGAAGATTATGATTTAAACCTTTAACAAAGTAAACATCTTCAATTACGGGAGAAGGTTTCTTACCAATAGAACCGATTCCTATGATTTTACCTTTCTCACCGCCATCAAAGGAGACATTGCCTCTTTCAATCCTTAATAGGGTTGCAAATAATTCCTTATTGCCCGTCATGTGATGAGAGCAACCACTATCAAGGTACCACAACTCCTTACGTCTTATGCGAGATGTTCCCTACATATAAATAAGTTGTAAAACCTTTAGGTACCCAAGCTTTGGGTCCTTGGATGTCAGTATTTTTGGTACCCTTAGGTACCCACATTAGCTCATAATGATCAATGTTATTTTTAATCCTACAATGAGTAGAAATATGACCATATTTCATGCAATATGTGCACAAAAACTTTTTCTTGTATGTAGGAGCATGAGGTTGATGATACTATTTTCTATTAACATGATGATGACTTGAAAAACCATGATTAGATTTAATTTTATTGTTTTTAATTTCTAATCTTTCAATCTTAGATCTTAGTTGTTTATTCTCAAAATTTAGATCTCCTATCATTTCATCTTTTAAAGCTAGAGATGATTGTAGTTGCTCAAACTTAGAATCACAAGAAACATGTAATTTTTTGAATGAAGAATATTCTTTTGCTAATCTTTTAAATTCAAAAATTAATTCTTCTAAGGCCGCTTCTAGTTAACATTGCATATAAATGGATTCACTTTCGGTTTCGGATTGTACCTCATCTTCATGAGCCATGAAACAAATGTTTGGGTCACGAAGAGCAATCTTTGCGCCCTCATCATCGCTATTCGAATCGCTTGGTTCGGATTCATCTCAACCGGCATACATCGCCTTCTTCTTCTTGTATTTCAAATACTTCTCCTTGAGCTTGGGACAATCCTTGGTTAAGTGATCCGGTTTGTTGCATTCAAAACATTTACCTATACGAGGAGAAAATTTGATGTTAGATCGATTTTTAAAATTTTTGTTCATTTTGATTAGTCTTGATATCCTTCTAGAGAGGTGTGTGTACGGTCGAAAAATTAATGTTGGGATTGATTTTCTTATTTTAAGAAATGGGTTCGATCACTTGGTACGAAACCCTTACAATCACTCACACTCTCTCTCGATTACAGAGGAAGAGAAGATTAATTTAGCTTCTCTTTTGTTTAAGGTGGGTTCTAGGTGGCGAAAGGATGCTTCCCTTGATGCTTGAGTTGAGATTGCTTAGCGTTGACTATCTGAACAAGATCACAAGAGCTTCTGACGTGGGTTAGAACACGAGAATACGAACGTCGATATCTCTTCTCGCGATAACCAAAGATCTCCAAGTCCGAGTCTCGAAAGCCAAAGTCCAGTCCTCCTCTTAATAGTTGCTCGAGGCTATTTATAGGAGTTTGAGCATGTAACGACGTGCTACAATCGTGGAGTTGTGGGCGTAACTGATACGCTGAAATTGTGGAGTCATGGCGTAACTGACTCCTTGAATCTAGTCCACGTGGCTGACTGGGTCTTCATGACCGTTACAGCCTGATTTAATGCGGGTGACGAACTTCACTGCGTTGGCGAACCTCGTCCTTGATGTTGAGCCTCGTTGCATGGCGAGCCTCATCTTTGATGTCGAGCCTCATTTCCAATGATGAGATTCGAACCTCGTTTCCAATGACGAGCTTCACATCTTATTTCTAACGACAAGCTTTGTTGTTTGAGGCGAGGTTCATCATTGTAATGACCCTCGTCATGCTCGTTATGAGCTTCAATGTTCTAAGGCGAAATGATTAGCCAATAATCTATGAAGATCCATGAGAGTGAAAGAGAGATATGCTTTTTTCATTAGCCTCCCAATCTCCCCCCTCCCCTTTCTTTCATGTTGATCACGCCTATTTATAAGCTTAGGAGTATTATGAAGTGAGTTAATGTGCTTTAACTCCCTTTAAATGAGGGAGTTAATGGTCATTAACTCCCATTTAAATGGATGAGTTAGTGGTCATTAACTCTCCTTAAAGGGGTGAGTTATTAGTCATTAACCCTCATTTAATGTAGCCCTTTAAAACGGTGCCTAACGAGGTTCGTTTGCCAGACGAGGTTCGTCCGCCTAACAAGGTTCGTTTGCTAGACGAGGTTCGTTTGCGAGACGAGGTTCGTTTGCGAGACGAGGTTCGTTTGCCAGAAGAGGTTTGTTTTCTAGACAAGGTTCGTTTGCCTAACAAGGTTCGTTTGCCAGACAAGGTTTGTTTGTCAGATAAGGTTCGTTTGCCAGACGAGGTTTGTGTAGGATCTGAAATAGATACACTAGAACACTAGAGGGGGGGTGAATAGTGTTCTTTTAAAATTATTGCAAAGTAGATAATAAA
>BQKN01000071.1:598779-625618 GCA_022839385.1 Asparagus kiusianus | reverse complement strand
TCTGTTTTATTTTTCTGAACAAATAACCTATATATATCCCTTGAAAAGACAAGTTTTTAAAGTTTAAAAACGTTTAAAAAACGGCCAAAAACTGTCAGATATTCAAATTCTGAAAACTGAAAAACTATCTCTTGTAGTCGACTACTGTAGTCATTAGTCGACTACACTGAGTTCAGACAGACTCTGTGTTTTTGGAAAATGTTCTCAGTAGTCGACTATAATGATGATTAGTCGACTATACTGTAATTTGACAGAAACTTGAAAAATGACATTTTCTTCAGTAGTCGACTATAATGTTAATTAGTCGACTATACTGTAAACAGACAGAAACTTGTATTTGAGTTATATACATGTGTAGTCGACTACTATTCTAATTAGTCGACTATTAAGATCAAATATTCAGAAATAATGAGTTTTTATAATTAAAATTTAACTACTATTCTAATGGTTAACATAGGGGATTTCTATAGTTAACCAACACACTAAGCCTGTGTTAGTGTGTTCTAAAATTGTGTGTGTGTGCGTGTGAATGTGATCAAGGCTTGTACAAATATTCTAAGTAAAGAAAAATTCAAATACATTATCTTTTGTTCTTCATTTTCTTCACTTCAAAAATGCCTTGATATCCACTTGCACTTGTACATATTCTGATATTGAAATCTGCATATGAAAGTTAGTCCACACAATATAAATTGTTATCATCAAAACACTATCATGGAGATATGATATTCAACAGTTTGTTCGCCTGACGAGGTTCGTTTGCCTGACGAGGTTCGTTTTCCAGATGAGGTTCGTCCGCCAGACGAGGTTCGTCCGCATGACGAGGTTCGTTCACTTTGCTATATCTTTAGTGAGCTTAACTGCGGCTTCGTCTTTGGCGAACTTCATCTTCAATGACGAATTTCGTTTCTAGGCAAACTTCGTCTTTTGATGGGTAAGGTGTTGTTTGTCCTATTGGATCGAGACAAATTTCATGACTTGAGGCTCAGGTTCGTCGTTGTGATGACCCTCATCATGCTTGTAGTGAGGTCCGACTCTCCTTCGTTTCTTGGCACTTTTTAGTGTCTACAGTGTGCTGCTTCTCTATAGACATCAATTTCACTATCCGAGGAGGATGAATCATCAATTGCTCCCTTGAGCGCAATGGACTTTAATTTTTGAGGTGGATCCTCGGTTGCTTTTGGGGGTGCTTCTTCCTTCTCCTTGACATTCTTTTCATGGACCTTGAGTTTGCTAATAAGTCCGTCAAGAGTGAGAGTTGAGAGATCATGAGCTTCTTCGATGGCTGTAGCTTTAGGTTCCCAAGCCGACGTCAAAGAGCGAAGGATTTTGTAACACATCTCTTGATTTTCCAAGACCTTGTCAAGACCATGTAATTCATTTATAATGTTAGTGAACCAAGAAAACATAGAGTCAATAGATTCACTTGGAAGCATTTTAAAAAGTTCATAATCATGCATAAGTCCACTAATCTTAGACTCCTTCACTTGGGGGTTCCCTCATGGGTAATGCATAATTTCTCCCAAATCTCGTGTGCGGTTGTTGATAATCACATTTTATTATAATTTTATACCCTCATTATCTATTTTATATGAATAAATATACCACTAATAATTATTTTTATTTTTTAATTACAGGTTAATAAAGAATAAATCTCAAACTCCCATCTCTCAACAAAAACCAATTATTTAAATGAATAAATGAAGCAAAGAAGCCCATTGGAAAATTAAATTTCCAAATTATCCAAGCCCAAAAGAAGAATTAAAGCCCATGAAGCAATGAAGCCAAAAATGCCAAGAAATTGCAAAAAAAGCCAAAGCCCAAAGCCCACAAGAAGAAGCTTCGGACAGAAATTACAGCGCACTGGGCATCGATGCCTGCATCGATGGGGGCATCGATGCCCGCATCGATGCCTGCATCGATGCCTGTATCGATGCAGGCATCGATACCCTGGGCAGTTTGTTACGAATCAAAGGCTAAAAATTGATGTTTTGGATAAGATTTCGATCCAATGACTCTCATTCATTGATGTTTACTATAAATAGGGGTAGAGAATGAGGGGTTAGAGGTGTGAAAATTTTTGTAACTCCTTTTGGAGAGGAGGAATACTCTTAATTGAGAAGGCCTTCCAAATTTGTAACTTTTTGTTACAATTAATAATAATAATTTTTTCACCACTTTAAATATTTCTTCTCTTTGTTGGATGATGAAGATGGAGATGAAGTATTATTTAGAGGTTTGCATTTCTTTTCTTTTTTATTTCTTTTTAATTACTTATTAGTTTAGATTTATTTCTATGCTTATAGTTAGATTTTTTTCTTGTTAAATAGCCAAGAGGCTAGAACCCTCTTGCCTTAGATTTATTTCATGCTTATAGAGTAGATTTATTTTCTTGCATTTAATTCTTGTAATTTTATTTTATAGTTTAGATTTTGCAATTTATTTTTGTAGGCATCGAAAATTGTCGATAGGTCCCCACTCACAGCTCGGTGTTAACGATCAACGATCGAACGACGCTACCCAGTTCACAAGAGCTCAAATGACGCCGGTGAGCGACTGAAGCGAACCGACGGATTACGTGAGCCGACAGAATGTCAGAATCACGGGGATACGGATTGACCGAAAACCCCGCGACCACCGCAATTGGGCCAACGCCCGCCATGCCCCGATCACCCCACTGATAATCCAACCATCGGGGCCTACAGAGCTCGCCGTCATGATTCCAACGCATCCGAAATCACTCAAATCCGAGTTCGGACGAAAAGTCAACGGCGAGTCAAACGGCGAGTCAACGGCGGGACAACGGCAGGACAACGGACTGAACCGGGACACCTGCGGACACCTCGGCAGGCTCGAAACACCCGAAGGGTGTCTTGGCAAAGCCAAGACACCTCAGGGGTGTCTTGGCCAGGCCGGGACACCCCCTAGGGGGTGTCTCCTAGGTGTCCTCTTCCCCCCCTCATGAGCCTATAAAGAGACCCCTAAGGCCTCCTTTGTGAGGGGCTCCTGATTTTGCACTCGATTCAAGGCTGAATTATCTTAGCCAAGGATCGTTCTGCAAGAGAGCGGCGAAGCCCTGCCGGAGTGAGGAGTCAGAGTCTGCAAGAGAGCGGCGAAGCCCTGCCGGATCGAGGAGCGAGAGTCTTCATCAACCTTTCTTCATTCACCCCCTTCTGTCCTTGGTGTTGCCCTTCGCAGGCGACACTGAGAAGAGCTATTATCTCGTTTAACCGAGATATACGCTTTAAACTTCTAAGATCTCACGCGGATCGACGAAGTTCTGCTTCTATATCCCACGCGGATAGACGAAGCTCTGCCGGATTTTCCCGGAAGGATCTTGAAGAGTCGGCGGTCCACGGATATCGACGTCCCCGTCACAGGCCAACAACCCACGCAAGCGAGACCGAACCAGAACGGGACCTCGTGTTTATTTTCAGAAAAGTTGTAATCATTTGTTTTCATTTTTATTCTGTTGTAACGATCGAAGTTGTAGCAGATCACAAAGCAATGAAAACAGCAACTTTTGACGAAAACAATTTTGTAGTTAGATTTTAATTTCTTATACTATTCACCTTGAGGCTAGAACCCTCTTGGGTTTAGTTTTTCTTTTTGTTTATTTTTATTTTGTTTGATTCACCTTTAATCTAAAACCCTCTAGGGAATCACCCTTTTCTAAGAAGTGGGTTCAATTTTAGATTACCCATATCTATAATTGAATCCACTATCTTTAATTTCTTGCATTTTCTTTTATTCTAGAATTTTGTTCTTCATTCTTGATTTTTTATTTGTTTCTTGATTTTATTCATTTTTCCTTCTCACCTTATTGATCATACTCATTCTCTTTCAAATCCACTCTCACTTACACTTTGCACCTATTTACACACCATTTTCACTATCTCAATCTCTTCACAATCACATTTACTCATCAATCTTATTTGTCACACACACAACATAAGAACCGATTTTATATTTTCTCCTACAAAACATCTTTCTCGTGGGATCGATATCTTAAATACTATAACTTGACACGGTTGTGTACTTACAACCTTTTTGGTACATGTTTATGTCGCATCAAGTTTTTGGCGCCGTTGCCGGAGAGGGTGCTTAAGTAGGTTTTAATTATTTTGGTTCTTTAACTTGTGTGTTTCTTGTGAAAGAACTACTTGAAGATTAAAGACCAAGAATTGGAGATTGAGGAATTGGAGATTCACTTGTGGTAAGTCTTCTTCTTTATATTTTTAATTCCACACCTTTAGTTAGTTTCTTCACAATTAGAGACAATTAGGATTAAAAAAAAGATTTTATATTATTGACCATAATATAATCCATCTTTCACTTGGATATTAACTAACAAGATAATAAACTCAAACAATTTTCCTCCTTCTCATAGTTGTTTGATTGTTAACCCTAATTAAAAAAACATTTTCTCTTTTCCATCCTTTTTAGTTGCTTTTAATTCATAGGGTTGCATTTCATATTGTTAGTAGGAATTCATCATGTGATTTGAGCATCTTGATTTGGCACACACTTAAAAATATTTTTAAGGACAAAACTCCGTAATCAAGATAAGGTGAGGAATTTCATCACCCTTCCCTTAGCCCAAAAAATCACTAATTTCTCACTACACCACCCAAGCTTAATAAAACTCATTAGACGTTGGCCCTAAGGATTCGAGCTCAATAAGGAACAAAGAATCCTTAAGTGAACCGGTTTAAGTTTTCTTGGATTAGTTGGTGTCTAAGGCAAGGTTTAGGGGTTGCGTAAAGCGCTCTGTAAGGAACGATGTACTTAATTGATCTCTGATCACCCTCTAGTACTATCCTTACCTAGCTAACTACCCGGGTAAAAGTTTTATCTTTTCACTTAAGGAATTTTTGGTTAGGAGCTAGTCTAGTTGAGTTAGGCTTAACCCTAGAGTTAGAGTGATTGAAAAGTGATTGGTTTTGATTTGTTTTAGTTAGGATTTTTCATTTTCTTCTTTAAAAAAACTAACTTTTATTTTTCCAAAAAAAATATAAAAAGAAATTGTTTTTGGTGCATGCAAAACGTGGACAAATTCATTTTGAACAAATGGCTAATCCACAAGTTTTTCAACATTTATGTTATCCCAATAGGATTGAAATCTCCAATGAAGCTCGGGAGTTTGTAGAGAGTCGATCTCAGTATTCGGTGAATGATCCATTTTTTTAACCTACAACCCAGGTTGGGCAAGTTACACAAACATTGCATGGAATCAGGAAAACCACTCTGGAACTCAAAACTTCACTCCCTCTTTGAACCAACATTGTCCTAGGGGTAATACAGTTCCTTTCAATTCTCATCCACAATTTCAACAACCCAGTCTGTCACATCAAAATCAGTCTCCACATCATCAAGTTGTAACTCACACTCCTCTTGATACAGATCATGATGAACGTCTCAATATTTTGGAAAAAGGTTTTGAAATCATAATTAAGGCCTCCACACTAGCCACGGATATGTTAACTCAAACATCCTACACGATGAACTCCTTTATGCAATCAACCGAACTCATACTTAACTCTAACACTCAAGGCATAGCTAGATTAGAAACCCACATTGATCAACTAGCTAGTGCCATAAGTGAAGGAGAGGAAGGAGAAATTTTGAGTCAACCCGTGGTCAATCCTAAGGATACTCAAATGAATGCACTACAGTCAGGAAAACAGGTCGATAATCAGGAAGGAACACCTTTAAGCCAAATTCTTGTTCCAATTCATTCTTCCCCTGATAATTCAATTCAAGAAAGACCAGGGGAAGAAGAAGAAGAGTCAGATCTAAGTTTTGAGGAAATTTTTGGTGAGGAGCTGAAATATTAGGAGAAGCAGATTAGGTTTGTCAAAATAAATAAACTGTGTTAAACAATTGCTGCTTTGAACTGAATTTTGAAAAACTCTTTCTTGATGAACTAAGATTTTTGGAAAATAAACAACAACCAAATTTTTACACATCAACCATGAATCTTGGGGTTGAGAAAATTGTTAAAGAAAAATTGGTTGTTAGAGAACAAACATTCACAAATCAAGAATCAAAGTCCAATATGCATGACACCAATAATACCTACCTTCCATTGCCACAAAAATTATTGAACACCCCGAAATGTTTGGAATTTCACATTATTGATTACATCATTCTGAATTTATTTAAAATCCGGAGAAGAATTTTCAACAGTAAGGTAGGATTCAATGTAGAACAGGAACTCTTCATGTTGAATATTTTATTCTACATTGATTATTTTGTTTATTTCAGAATAATAAAAAGAATTTATTCTTCTCTCATTTGAGAGTTTCTTGTTCAGTTGTTTAAAAAAAAGAAAAAAAAGAAAAAAATAAAAAAAAGAAAAAAAAGAGAGAAAAAAAAGAATAATTTTTTTTCATCCTCCTCAGACCAAAGGTAATTGCAGATTTTTATCAGCCGACCAAATGTAAGTGCTTCACTTCTTATCTGCTTTACTTTATGCATCATAGAGTTTGCATTAAGGACAATGTAAAATTTAGGTGTGGGGGTGGGAATTAGTTATTTTTTTCTCTTTATTTTATATTTTTAGTTACATTTTTGTTTTTTCCCCCTTTTTTTTAAAAAAAATTTATAAAAATATCGTCACTTGCCAAATTGATAGAGTTATGTAATAATTGATTTATTTGATAAATTTGAAATTTTCTAATTCCTAGTTGGTTATTTACTTAAGTTCACCTTTTATGATAACTCTAAATAAATTTCTTAAGAAATGATTTTCAAAGTAGTATACTTTACTTAAGCCTTAACTTGGATTTTTATTTAAAATAATAAAATTTTTGCATGCTTAGCTTAGAGTTGAAAATAATTTTTCAAAGTGTCTTGATTTACATATTTTCTAAAATATATATACATATACAAAAAAAATTAATTTGCAAAAAAAGAGTGCGAAAAATGGGCACAAAAAAAAACAAAAACTCTTGAATTCAATGTGATTCTATCTTATAAAGCCTAAGCTGACCGAATAATTAAGCCCAAGAAGTATTTCCATACTTAATGACCTAAGCTCATTCGGGTTGGGATCCATTGGCCCAAAACTCGTTAAATGGTTACTTAGAAAGCCTGTTAAAGTAGAAAAAAAATCACCAAGAAAGAAAGAGTTAAAAAAATTAAAAAAATATAAAAAGAAATTGTTTTATAATTGTATATATGGTCTTGGAAAATATTTTAAATCAAGAAACTTAAAATTATTTAAAACAAAGAGTTAACAAGTTCTTTTCAAAACTTTTAAATTAAATTTCTAAGTTTGGCTTGGTTTTGTATTGCTACAATGAGAAGATTTTCTTGAAAATATACCTTAGAGTTATATATAAAAATGTTTTCTAGAGTGATAACTGGCTCCAATTAGATTATCTAAAAGTTATCAAGTTAATTTAGTTATTTACTGCCTTTTTTAATTTGGCAAGTTGACCGAATTTTGTGGGTATATTCACTGCAAATCCTCACGAGACTAAAACTCGTCCACTAGGGTAACCTAGGGGTTTAAAGGCTTGTTGTATGTGCTAAATACAACCGCGATTCCTGCGAAAGTGAGTTAGATTTTTCTTTTATTTTCTTTGCTAGAGGACTAGCAAAAGTTTAGGTGTGGGGGTATTTGATAATCACATTTTATTATAATTTTATACCCTCATTATCTATTTTATATGAATAAATATACCACTAATAATTATTTTTATCTTTTAATTGTAGGTTAATAAAGAATAAATCTCAAACTCCCATCTCTCAACAAAAACCTATTATTTAAATGAAGAAATGAAGCAAAGAAGCCCATTGAAAAATTAAATTTCCAAATTATCCAAGCCCAAAAGAAAAATTAAAGCCCATGAAGCAATGAAGCCAAAAATGCCAAGGAATTGCCAAAAAAGCCAAAGCCCAAAGCCCACAAGAAGAAGCTTCGGACAGCAATTACAGCGTACAAGGCATCGATGCCTGCATCGATGGGGGCATCGATGCCTGCATCGATGGGGGCATCGATGCCTGCATCGATGCCTGTATCGATGCCTGCATCGATACCCTGGGCAGTTTGTTACGAATCAAAGGCTGAAAATTAATATTTTTGGATAAGATTTCGATCCAATGGCTCTCATTCACTGATGTTTACTATAAATAGGGATAGAGAGTGAGGGGTTAGAGGTATGAAAATTTTTGTAACTCCTTTTGGAGAGGAGGGCTACTCTTAATTGAGAAGGTCTTCCAAATTTATAACTTTTTGTTACAATTAATAATAATAATTTTTTTCACCACTTTAAATATTTCTTCTCTTTGTTGGATGATGAAGATGGAGATGAAGTATTATTTAGAGGTTTGCATTTCTTTTCTTTTTTATTTCTTTTTTATTTCTTTTTTATTGCTTATTAGTTTAGATTTATTTCTATGCTTATAGTTGGATTTTTTTCTTGTTAAATAGCCAAGAGGCTAGAACCCTCTTGACTTAGATTTATTTCATGCTTATAGAGTAGATTTATTTTCTTGCATTTAATTCTTATAATTTTATTTTGTAGTTTAGATTTTGCAATTTATTTTGTAGTTAGATTTTAATTTCTTATACTATTCACCTTGAGGCTAGAACCTTCTTGGGTTTAGTTTTTCTTTTTGTTTATTTTTATTTTGTTTGATTCACCTTTAAGTTAGAACCCTCTAGGGAATCACCCTTTTCTAAGAAGTGGGTTCAATTTTAGATTACCCATATCTATAATTGAATCCACTATCTTTAATTTCTTGCATTTTCTTTTATTCTAGAATTTTGTTCTTCATTCTTGATTTTTTATTTGTTTCTTGATTTTATTCATTTTTCCTTCTCACCTTATTGATCATACTCATTCTCTTTCAAATCCACTCTCACTTACACTTTGCACCTATTTACACACCATTTTCACTATCTCAATCTCTTCACAATCACATTCACTCATCAATCTTATTTGTCACGCACACAACATAAGAACCAATTTTATATTTTCTCCTACAAAACACCTTCCTCGTGGGATCGATATCTTAAATACTATAACTTGACACGGTTGTGCACTTACAACCTTTTTGGTACATGTTTATGCCGCATCAGTTGTACACGTAGAAATTCTCTTGTACTCAGTGGGGGTAAGACCACAAATTAGTGGATTCATGGCCTAAATAATAAGGTTGGCTTGAGTCCTCTCATCCTCGGTCATTTTACCACCGGACTTCTTAACATATTTCTTTTCTATGATATCTAGAATGTCAATGTCAATGCATTGTAAATAAATTCTCATCCTAGCTTTCCAATATGCAAAGTTGCTACCGGTGAAGAGAGGTGGTCTAGTGGTGGATTGTCCTTCTAGCATATACATGTTCATTGAAGCCTCCATAATGATCTTTTCTCTAAGGGTTTTAATCCTAAAAAAAGTAGAGACCTTGCTGTGATACCAATTGAAAGGCCCTAGAGGGGGGTGAATAGGGGTTTTGGATGAATAAAAAGCAAAAGCAATTAAAAGTAATTCCAACAAACCACACACAAAATGAAATGCAATGATAATAAAAAGAGAGTAGAGATAGAGATAGTTAGCTAATTGATGACGCATGATGTGTTCACGAGGTTCGGTCCGCTGACCTACATCCCTGCTCCCCACTCTCGAGGAGAAATCCACTACACACTCGGTTTGGAAGCCGGAACTTCTTCTACACAACGATCTCCTCCGAGATCTCACAACCACACAGTAGATCTCCACGAGATCAAGCTCACAACAGTCACAATTCGAAGAAAAACTCTCTCTTTACAGAAGCCCTATGGCAAGAGGAGAGATTGCAATTGAAGCTTGGGATGTGAACTTAGAAATAGTGAAAGTAAATAAAAGTTGAAGCTCTTTTGAACACAATAAACTTAAACTCAAGTAATTTGCAATGAAAGCTTGGTACTGAGGTAGATGGGGTTGATAGGTATTTATAATGAGAGAAAACTGCAGCCAAAACCCCAAAGAACCAGACAGAATCCTAAGAAAATCGGATTTCTGAAACAGAACAAATATAGCCGTTATAGCACCCATCAGTCGACTGACGGGAAGCATCAGTCGATTGATGAGCTGAACATTGTATACGATATTCAGCTCATCAATAGATTGATGATCATTTCAGTCGACTGACGATCTCGTCAGTCGACTGGTCAGTTAACCGAAACAGAATAGAGAGCAAAAGATGATTCCAGGCACTTTCATCAGTCGACATGTCGGTCAACTGACATCATCAGTCGACTGGTCAGTCGACTAATAACATGTTATCAACCTGAATCGATTTCAAAATTGAATTTCATAGCTCTAAAAAAATAGTAAATAAATTCCAAAAAATGTGAAACTTTGTAAACAGTTTATAAACATTTTTGACAAACTTGTTTGAAAAGAAATTTTGCAAAAAGGTCCTCGTATTTGTGAAAATCATCAATTTAGCAAAAGTGTCAAAATACGAGTTTTGAAAATGTGCAAGTGTGTTATCCCATGAGCTTCAAATGTAATCAATAAACTTCTTGCCTACATTCTAGCACTAGAGAGAAAATAAAAGTAGCAAATATCTCTCACATAGAAATACATTTCTTGAGTCTTGATATTGCTTTTGAGTTGATGAAGCTTCTTATTGCATATGGTGTTCTTGATAAACATTGCTTCATCACTTTGCCTCCACCTCCTCTAGATATTGTCGTTGTAGCTCATATTCCATCCAATCCTCCATCTATGGTGCTAATTAATTGTAATCTATAATATAGCTCAATACACAATTAGCACCAATAATGGTGTTTGTAAATCATCATCAAAATAAAGGACCTAACAAATGGTCCACATGGTAGATCTACAGGCCCACATATATCACCATGAATTTGTTCTAGAAATGCAGGGGATTCAGTTCCCACTTTCATTGGTGATGGTCTAATAATTAACTTCGCTTGGGAGTAAGCAACACATGAGAATTCATAGGAATTTAGTATTTTTTTATTTTTCAATAAATGGCCATGTGAATTTGTAATTATTCGCCTCATCATTATAGAACCAGGATGTCCAAGGCGATTATGCCAAATCATAAAATCATTGGGTTTAGTAGACTTCTGGTCTTCAAGGTGATACATTTCAGCTGCACTAATTTTTGTATAATATAAACTGGAAGATAGAGAAGGTAGCTTTTCTAATACACATTTCTTCTCAGAAATGGTATTTGTAATTAATAAGTATTCACCATTTGTCTCATTCATCGTCTCGATATGATATCCATTTTGTCGGATATATTTAAAACTTAGCAAATTTCTTCGAAACTTTATCGAGAGTAGTGCATTATTTATAGCAATTTTAGTTCCTTCAGGGAGAAATACAGTGGCTCTTCTGGAGCCATCAATCAATTTAGCACTACCACTTATTGTGTTAATATTTGTTTTTTCCATTTTCAAATGAGAAAAATACTTCATGTTTTTAAGTATAGTGTGTGTGGTAGCACTATCAATGAGACAAGTATTATCATCACCATTGTTTGATCCTAAATATTTAGCATCCATTTCTTCTCTAGGAAGAAATGACAAAGAAAATTACAAACAAACGTAAATATCAATAAAGTCCATAAATTATAAAATTCATAAAGAAAATTACATAAAAGATGCGAAAATAATAAAATTCAAAATGTCGGGTATTTATTATGGGATTATTTCGCAACTTCAGGTTACTCAAGGAAATTAGCTACATCGAGGTGTGCGATATCATCAAGATCATCATAAACATTGTTTTGATCAATAAAATTTGTCTCGGCATTTTTGCCTTTCCCTTTTAATGATGCCTGATAGAGATCAACAAGATGTTTTGTCGTACAATAGGTGCGGGACCAATGGCCTTCTATTCCACACCGGTAGCATATTTCCTCATAATGTTTCTTTTTTTCACTTTTCTTATCATTATTGTCTCATTTCTGGGAGTTGTTTTGTCTTATGCCACGGCTACGATCAATGTGATTATAAGCCAAATATCTGCCACGACCTCGTCCACGATAACGACCACATCCTCGGCCTCCTCCACGGCCATGTCCACACCCACGACTATGATTTTGAGATTTAGTTGCATTCGATTCAGGGAATGGGCTAGAACCAATAGGTCAGGATTCATGATTTTTCAATAATAATTTATTATTTTGTTCAGCCAAAAGGAGGCATGAAATCAATTCAGAGTATTTCTTAAATCCTCTCTCTCTCTCGATATTGCTACTGTAGGAGCATATTCGAGGCACGAAAGGAGGGGAATGTTTTTTCTAACATATCGTCATCAGTGATATTTTCTCCACACAATTACAATTGAGAGATAATTTTATACATTGCAGAATTATACTCACTGATTGATTTAAAATCTTGTAGCCTTAAGTGAAGCCCGTTATACCGGGCTTTTGGGAGCACGACCAACTTCAAGTGGTCAAATCTCTCCTTCAAATTATTCCACATAGTAAGTGGATCTTTCATAGTTAGATATTCAGTTTTTAATTTTTTATCCAAATGATTGTGAAGGAAAATCATAGCTTTGGCACGGTCTTGATTTGATATCTTATTTTCTTCCACAATAGTATTTTTAAGACCTTTTACAGCAAGATGTATTTCAACATCTAACATCCAAGATAAGTAGTTCTTTCCAAAAATATCAAGTACCGTAAATACTTGTTTTGTAAGGTTGGTCATAGTGAAAAAATGAATTGAATTGGAAAGAGAAATTATACCTCGAAAGTTTCCAAAATATCAACACATGCCCAACGATGAATCTAATGGACTTAAAGAAGATTGTTTCAATGGTAGAGTCTCGTGCTGATAACATGTTATAAAACTAATGAAGTAGAGAAGAAAAGGTAGATGAGAAGTAGAGAAAAATTTTATTTCATTCGTTCTTCATTGCTATATCAAAGTGAGATAGTAATACCTCTATTTATATACAAACTAAGATGATGATACATGAATCATATTAATTACTCATTTATGAATTTAGTCTTTCAAGAACATGTATTGTGTTATTCTAGAAAGAAGATTAATGTACTAGGGGAATATCAACTTCTTGAGAAACTAAATAGACATCCACATTATTTCATAACAATCCAAAATTAATAATAACCGTAATTAATTGCATGAGCATGCAAGTTTCCAATTAACCGGCTTCCTTTTTAGTGTTCATTAGTCATGAAACGAATTCTCTTTCTTAGAAGAAAGTTTGTTTGTGGGCATGACCTTAAGCTACATACCGCTCAGCATAAACTTCTGCATTTGCAAGTTAATGAGCCATTGCATATGCTTGTTTATTTGGAGATAACTCTTCCATAAACTTATAATATTATCTATGATTAACATTTATATCCGTACATGCCATCGTTTGCTATTGCTTATAATGGTTAGGACATTGAGAATAAGATAATTGAATCAAGTGGTTTGTGGCCTTGAAGACTAGTTATTTCTGCTAATATTCATATATGTGTTGATTATATATTATTGTTGCAATGAATATATGAACACATGCTTTCGTTTTGAATCATGTTTAAAGTGGTTTTATGAATAATTCAACTGGTTTCATATTGGACATAAACTGATTATAGGATTATCTATATTGGTTTTGTTTTGTATATACACTGGCTATTTAACACCATTATAAAAAAAATCTAAAATATCAAAATGATATGATTAAGAGGTGGTACTAAAAATAAAAAAATTGACCACGTAAATTTGGAAGGTCTTTTGTAGGCAACCAATTTAAATTTGAAAGGTCTCCTTTGTAGGCAACCAATTTACAACCTCTTATAATAGGAAAATTTAAAAATTTATGCATATGAGGTATGAAATATACTTTAAGATACGAAATCCTATTATAAGGTTCTCTTGAATGCTTTGCATGTAACTATTAGTAATGCCATCATATATGTGCATATGCATGCATATGAAGATATAACTGCAGTATTTTAGTTCCACATTATGAGCCAAATTCTAATCTGCACAAACCCTATGCAGTTAAATCTTCAGAGAGCTTTGCTACAGGGACCCAAAATATGGGACCAATAGGGGGACAAGTGAGGTGTCCCCCTCCTATTAGATAATGAGTTGGCCATCATTAATGATGGTCAACTCATTATCCAATAGGAGGGGGACATCTCACTTGTCCCCTCTATTGGTCTCATATTTCGGATCCTTGAGGAATTTTTCATCTTCGGACATAGAATACGATCTTTTATGCTTATAGTCCATGACAGTTTTATGCTTACATGTTGCATTCAAAACTGCTATTTAATTTTCTTGTTGCTAAATTGATTCCTCTATCTATTGAACACTAAAGGTTCTATTAGCAATGTTGGGCTTTGGTTCTTTAAATGTACAACATATTGCGTTCCAAAGAACCCGGAAGTTATGGTAAACTCTTTGTGCTTTTGTTTTTCCTTCCTTGATAATATTTGATCATTACAATTTCTACTTGATATAAACGCATATCAAATTTTGTTTAGACATTTAAAATAAAAATGTCTAATTATTATTATCCTTTGTTTCTTGATAAGAGACATCAATAACTATGCTAACATCAAATTAGTGCATCAAATAATTAAAATTGTTATTAGGTTCATTTATCCTTATAAGTTGTTTCAAATTGATCTCTCCTCTTGCTACTTGAACTCTTGCCTAGAGAGACTAGTTTTAAAATAACTTAACAAGAAGGGGACCTAATGTCAATTACAAACAATATGAAGGACTAATTTTAAAATAACTTAAGAAATTATGGGATTGATAAATCTATACAACACCTACTAGACAAAGTTGTGATTCTAGACTTTGTAAAGTCTGAGAAGAATCTTGCTGATCCTTTTGACTAAGGGTCTATCCAGGAGTGTGGTTCTGGATTCATTAAGATAGGTGGGGTTAAACCCATAGATGAGGTCACTGACAGAGATAACCTAACCTAAATATATTTGGAGACGTAGTCCCCATGTTGGTTCAATGTGGTAGAAACAAGTTGGACTAGTGACACTCGTGTAGAGCATCAACCTAGATATATTTATATATCATTATAGTAGCATGTGCTACTTCCCCTTCTCTATGATGACGATGCTCTTATGATACAGCTAGTTAGGCTAAGTTTTACTCTTAATAAGTCCAATGCGTGTATTGCGGAGGGTATGATATCCAGCTGTAGTACCTTTGTAGGACTTACCTACGTGAGATGATGGCTGCGGTTGGGGGTTTGGGCTAACCCCTAGAAAATCTCATGTGTCGTTTATTGTGAGCATGGCCTTTAACGCTCAACCCGCTTTGCTTAATAGATGAATATGTATTGTGTGTGTTTTTATCAATACCTGGTTAAAGGGGTCTAATTCAAGGCCTAGTCCATTATATCCCTCAGGTGGTGATGAACTCACTAAGGAAAGGTTCAAATTCGAAAGCTACCTCTCCCGAATTCACGATACAAAAGGTTGCCCAACCTATATTTTTTTTATGATTTATTGATTTATTTATTAATTTTTGAGTTTTCAGTCATATTGCTTTTGGGGGGACTGTTGGATATTTTATTGAGAAAAGGTAATTTTGCCTTTGTGTATAGTCCCTCATTGAAAAATGAAATAAACTCTCTCTCCCTCAACCCTATATATACAGCCCTTATTCACATTCTAAAATACAAGAATATAAAGCTTTTCTCCTCTCCTCTGGTTTCAAAGAAATTTTTTTTCTCCTCTTAAAATTTTGTTATTTTTATAGCCAGTCTTCTTCATCTGAGCTGAAGCTCTATACTCTCGCCCAAGTACAAAGGCCGGCCACTTCTGGGGGGTTTTTACCGCTAGGGAAGAGGGGATCATCTGCGCTAGGCTAGTTTTACTGTTTACTTTAATTTCAAATTTTATAACTCATAACTTTGATTATTTTTTTCTAACACCTACTCAATACGTGCACTCTCTATTTTTACAACAAATGCTGGTGTTATAAGATATTTATACATTCTGTGTGTCACATATGCTTTGTCAGTGACATATGCATGTCTCATATGATATTTATACATTGTGTGTGACATATACTCCTTATCAATGATATATGCTGGTGTTTTGTGATTTTTATATGCTGGTGTTTTGTGATTTTTATACATTCTATTTGACTTATACTCATTATTTGTGACAGTTCATCATTTTCTGTGATGCGTAGATGTTATCTGTGATGTTTGTATCACCTGTGACTTTTACAAATTCAATATGATACATAATCTTGTTTGTTGCTATATATGACTATTACTTTACCTTTTTCTATTTGGGTATGATTATGGCATACATGTATATTTATACAACAAAGCGATCCTAGAAGGAAAGGAGGTCATGACATTGAAGCTTTACAAAGGGAGTCTGAAATGGTAAGGGTAGGACTTGAGACTCAAATATGTGAAGGCCAAGAATTAAGAAGTTGGGATTGAAGTTACATGCAGATAATCCCAAATATCTTTTATGTTTTGGGAATAATGATGTACTATTGATTGAGTAGAAGTATTAGACAAACATGTACAACATAATTCTTTGTTAGATATAAATAAGTTCTTTGTAAATTTTAAGACTTGTGGTGACAATGATGAATGTGCATTTGTGATTACTCCATAAACTTTTCTTTAGCATATTACATAGAATCTGAAGGTATAAAGCTTTTAGGTATCACAGTTAATACCAATAAGTCACAAAAACAGATTTAACACATAAATGTCACAACAAAATGATAACAATAACATATAATAGACAACAGCTCCTAAAGGAGTTTTAATTCTGCCAAGAAATGTTAGTCTTGGATAGGTTCAGTGTATGTGGCTCGGTTATGTCCTTCAGTATGACACCTTGAGCATTTAACTGGACGTATATTCATAGATTTGTTATTGATATTTCTATTCTTACTTCTCCCACGTCTCTTTGTTGTATATTAACTGTTTCATCCGTGACATCTGGCTTATTGTAATTTGAACAGAAAAGAAAATAGGTTCATAACTTTTCTTGAAAGCTTTAGTCATCATGAGCCAATCGCAATGAGGGTACACACCTCTATACATAAAGTTAATAGCAGCACATACACATGATTACTGGTGCACATCATTAACTTCTACTGATTTTTGAGCTGATACCTCAAAGATTTCAGCAAACAGGAAGTGTTCTCCCTACACAAATCTAACTTTTGAAAGATTTAGCAATATTAAAAGTGATATGATTATATATGTAAATAAATATCATATGTATCAAACAGAAATTCACTATCATAAAGTACATCAATGTATCACATACAACCGAGAAATGTAACAAGGATTAGAGCTAATTGTCACAGAATATATATAAAAGTCACAGGCAATAGAGTAATATCACATGCCACTAGAAAGGTCACACATAACAGACAAGGGTCGCATATAAAAGTATAATGTCACATGTAAAGACCAATGGCCTACATCCCTTGAAAAACCCCTATATGCATGCATTATAGGACACAAATAAATGCTTGAATCGCCTTTCTTCTTCAATGATGATGACACAGCCTGGGTTTGTTTGCATCACCTTTATTTGGTACCTTTTAATTGATGATTAAAAGTACAAATAACTTTTTTTTCGTCGAAAGTAGTCTTCATTATCGAATTTATTACAACTTTGATCGTTTACAATGAATTCAAACAACAAAAATAAAGATTAGCTTGCGTGGGGTCTTTGCCTGTGCCAGGGATGTTGATATCCGTGGATGGCCGCGGATCTGATCCGGTTATCAAAAAATTAACGGAGCTCCTACTTCACCAAGGACGTATTCACTTGAAGCACTGAAATCGACCATGCGAAATCAGTAACTCTTCTCGAGATTAAGACCAAGCCTAATCTTAAGGAACAGATGGGGGTAAATACGGGTTCAGATCCTTCGAAAGCCTTCCTCTTTATGCTGATGTTCGCCGAGATCTAACTTGCCTTTGTTCTAAATTCGTGCTCCTTTGACTCCTTAATCTTGCAGCACCTCACCCTCTTGATAAAATTCCGCCCTTCAGAATGGAGGCCATGGGCTTGTATTTATAGGGTACCGGATGAGGGTATTTGGATAAAAATGAATGGTTTGACCCAATCTTCAGTTAATAACAACCTAACCACGTTTGTGGATGATATCCAATAAGTTGAGACACTCAGGAACAAACAAATCTCGAGAAAATAGCAAAAGACCTGTCAAAAACACGTTTGGAGCTCGGGACTGCGTGGCAGGTCTGTTTGTGAAAAATTTATAGTAAAAAGAAATGAAGGAAAATTAATTTGTATTTCTTTGATCTCAATTATAATTAGATTTCCTGATTACAAAAGAGAGGAGAATGATCTGGATTCTCCCCTTTGTTTAATTCTGGGTTCTTCACAGTGACGATGAGATGCCTCCCTCGAATGCTCACGTCGAGTTTGCTTCTCGTTGACGATCCGAACGTCTTGTTCCACTGGAACGTGGTTTTCTCCTCACGATTTGACATTGTGGAGAACTTGCAAAGCAAGTTTTAGAACTCTGGATGAGTTAATAACTCTGAACGAGTTTAAACTCTTGAAAAAGAGTTGATTTGAACCGAAAATCGGTTAATAGCCAAGGATGAAAGCTCTCTATTGTCGAACATTGCTGAAGGGTGAACGTCGATCTCCCCTTCGCTGCCAAGCCGAAGATCTCCTCTTTGCTGCCAAGTCCACGATCCAGAAAGCCAGCCGAAAAAGCCTTTTTGCTCTAAGAAACTCCAACCCGATCGAACTCAGTTGAGTTTACCCCTATTTATAGGGGATTAAGGGGTGTAACTTCCCCCTTAATTCGCTCCTAAGTGGGGCAGAATGGGGTGTAACCATCCCCCTTAAACAGCTCCCTGAATCGTGGGAAAAACGGTTTTGAAACCGTTTAGCTCATGTTGAATGCGTCAAACAATACCCAAGTTGGCATTAGGACCCTAACTCTACGTCTTAGGGTTGAGACGCGGAGTTGGGTGATGACTGAACGTTAAAACCGCGAGGGCCGCTTGCGTTTTGCTTGTTGCAGCTTGGAAACGCGAGGGTCGTTCGTGTTTTGCTTGTTAAAGCTTGGAAACGCGGGGGTCGCCTGCGTTTCATTTGCTGACACACGGGGAGGACCTCCGCGTTTTGGTGTGGCAACACAGAGAGGACCTATACGTTTTGTTGCTGACACACGGGGAGTGTAGGCGTATAAAACTGCCTATAGGTCCCTTAACATAGCTCGACGACGCCGATTCAACAAACGGACCATCGGGCGACGTATCCAAACAAGACTGTTAGCCCACAACACCGAAGCCAAGTGACGTGCGACGAAGCGGACTAACGAAGTCACGAAGCTGACAAACCGCACGCAAACAATGTCACTCACGTGCGGAACCAAACCAACGGTTCGAAGAGTTAACGAGTCATCCAATCAAGAGAAGACTCGGATGAATCACGATCGAATCAAGATCGTTTCAGACTCAAACTCAGAAGGGGAGTTACCGCCAAATCTGGAATCAAGTCAACGAATCTTTTTTAGATCAATCAACCGAATCACGGATAGAACCGGAACCGGAAACACCGAAAAACGACGAAACGGACAACACCCGGGGGGACTCGGCCTAAACCGAGCCACCCCAAGGTGGCTCGGCCCAAGACGAGCCACCCTGAGGTGGCTCGGTGGCCGAGCCACCCTAGGGTGGCTCGACCAAGGCCGAGCCACCTCAGGGTGGCTCGGCCAAGACCGAGCCACCCTGTATGTAGGAAAAATTGCAAAGAAGAGAATAAAAGAAATGTGATTTTGATTCCTTTGATCTTGGTTACAACTTGATTACAAAAGAGAAGAAAACGAGTTTGGTTTTCTCCTTTGTTTAAAACTGGGTTCTTCTTGGTAGCGATGGAATGCTTCCTTCGATTGATTGCTTCGAACTTGCTCTCCGTTGACGATCTGACCGTCTCTATCTCGTGGGAACGATGAACTTTCGTGGAAAGTTTGATAAATAACTCTGGATGAGTTTAAGAACTCTGGACGAGTTTGAACTCTGTGAATAGAGTTGTTAGAACCGAAAATTCGGTTAATGATCAAGCTGTTTTTCTGTTGTAGAAGAATCCTCCCAGATTTGATCTTCTGAGTTTGATTCAAAAATCATATCTCCAAGGATTTCGTTGCTGCTGAATCTCCAACCTGTGCGGTTTAGATCTCTCAAATCCAACCCACTCACCCTTCAGTTTTCAAAGAGCCAGCCCTTAACTCTGTCGAGTTTGTTGAGTTTTTATAGGGGGATAAAGGATTATAACTGACCCCTATATCTGCTCCTACGTGGGCGAAAATCCCTCAGAACGTGGGATAAACGGTTCTGGAACCGTTCGACTCATGTTTGAACGAGTCAAACGCTCATTCTGGCGTTCAAAACCCAACCGCGCGTCTTAGGATTGAGACGCGAGGTTGGGTGTTAGCTGAACACCATTGAACTCGAGGTTCGGTCACGTTTGGCTTGTGCCTTGGCGACGCGAGGGTCGTCGTTGGTTGAACACCATTGAACGCGAGGGTCGCTCACGTTTGGTTTGTGACTTGGCGACGCGAGGGTCATCTGCACTTCAAGAATTGTAACGCGGGGATGACATCCGCGTTTTAGAAAGAGCTATTTGACTTGTAGCTTCTTCTGTGGTGCGTTGCAAGGACTGTTGTTCAGTAATCCTAGCTTTAGCTGTTGTGGAGTGTGAAAGTCGTCAGATTGTAACTTTCACTGTAGATTGTGAAGACTGCTGAATAGAGTTTTCATCAGTTGTCGGAAGTGTCGTTGAATTGTAACTCTTCTCGATCTATGTGAAAAGTCCTCTATTTGTCGCTTTCGACTATTGACCCGAAAGCTATTTGATTGTAGCTTTCATTGTTAGAGCTAGACGGGAATCAACATCCATAGTGTCTTGAAGACGAATATTTGCCCACAACTCTCTACCAAGCAACTCACCAACTAAGTCCAACCTTTTATTTCTGAAATCATCCCACTGCTCATCAGCATCTCTAATAGTTGCTAATATACTATTAGTCATGCTGTTGTCGCAGCCATCAAGATCAATCATCTCAGAAATGAGGTCGTGTTTGCGGTGATTGTGGAGTTGCGGATGCAGTGATTTGAAAGTCGTTTGAGTGTGACTTCCATTATCGGGGCTTGTTTTAATTAGCTTATCTATTGTGATTTTTAGACAGCCTACAGAACCCCCTCCAAAGTTTTTGAAAGTTCGCGGTTGACTGGGACGAATTTTCGGAATACTTTGGATCCCAAAATTTGGTGGATTGATTGCTTTTTCTGTCTGATCGGGTCAGATGATTTCGCCGTTGTTGACTGTAACCTTATCTGTACTCCTCCAATAGACTCCCCAGTGGAGTCGTTTGTTTCTTCCTGGCTTTTGGTCGCCTTGGTAGCCAAGAAATTGCTATCATAGTGGTCTCAATACAGAGATTTTTTTCTGTACTTGAGGATTGGAACGCGTGGGTGAACTTAGCGCTGAGAAATTTGAACGCGTAGGTGAATACCGCGTTTGGGGAGCTGAACCAACTCGAACGCGAGGGTCGAGTTTAGGCGGGTTGATGGCCTCGAATCCCGTTTGTTACGATTTGACAGCTCATAGCTGTCTATAAATAGACCGCTAGGGGTCAAATCAAGAGTCATTCGACTCTTCTTGAAACTTTAACGAAAAAATTTCATTCTCTTCTCCGGCGAAACGCTGTTCATCTCCTCCGACGAGATCTCATGGCGCCCAAGAAGCCCGTCGCTCCCAAGTCCGATGCCGCTGCGGCTCGGGGATCTGTACCGTCAGCGTCGGCCGGCGGCGCCGCTGCTCAGGCGAATGTGACGCCCCAGCTTCCTTTGATTGGTGGTGAGTATGCCCTCCGTGGACATTAAACTTGCTTCGGCAAGTTTTGATCTTGAGATCAACGAGGAAACTCGTTTCAATAACGCGGGGCTCGACTCCGTCGTTTTATCTTCTTGACGAGGGGCTTAACCTCCGCGTCTTTGATTTTTTTGACGCGAGGGTCGACCCACGCGTCTGAACTTTCTGACGCGGGGTTCGACCTTCGCGTCTGAACTTCCTGACGCGGGGTTCGACCTTCGCGTATGAACTTTCTGACGCGGGGTTCGACCTTCGCGTCTGAATTTTGTGACGCGGGGTTCTACCTTCGCGTCTGAACTTTCTGACGCGGGGTTCGACCTTCGCGTCCGAACTTTGCTTCTGGGTTGTCTAACTCTTTTCCTCTTTTTGCAGTGCGCCATACCAGTGAGCCTCTTCTTTTTGGCCACCACTTTGGCCATGAAGGTGGTGCGGACATGAACATAACTTTTAGCTCGCGTTTAGAATTACCAGTCTTCCGATTTAGGGAGAAGAATCGCATGGAACTGATCACCCAAGCTTCTCATGATACTATTAGGACTTTGGTTTCGGATGCTCGACTTGAAAGTCCAAGCCGTAAGCCAATAGTCAAGCCTGGATACCTCTTCGGGGACTTTGTTGACTTTGAAGCAAGCACTGCATATGATGGGGACTATAAGTGGTTACGGAGAGTTGAGGACCGCAACCTTTTCTTGCCCAATATGGAGAGGATGTTCCCCATATCTTATTTCCAATGTGCTTCTGTCCCGAGGCGTATGGATTGGCCCCTGGTTAAGGATCAAGATGGGGTTGCTCTCGGAACTCTAACTTTCCATGGGGTCCGCACAGCTGGTTATAATCGGCAAGTGACAACTTTGCGGCCGAGTTTATTCGCTAAGGAGTATCCCCTTGGCGAAGTGCCTAGTCCGGCAAAGACCTTTGTTAAGCGGTTCCTGGAAAAGATGGGAGAGTTCCCTGCGCAAGGATTTAGAACTCCTGGCTGGGTTCATTCTCCAGCGGCGGGATGGTGGGCCCAGATGACCAAGTTTGTTCTGAAGGAATTGGAAGCTCCCCTCGTTCAAGCTGGGTTGCTGGTTCCTGTGCGGGCTACTGAATTTGGGATTGTCCAGAGCCACTTTCACTTCTTCGCTATACTGGAGAAGTATAATCCTGATAGTTGCACATTCTTCACCCCTGTGGGGGAGCTAGGCTTCGCTCTTCACGAGATGCACGAAGTCTCGGGTCTTGTTCTCGGGGATCTGCCGTATGAAGAATTTGTTCCGGGATCGGCGGAACTCCAGATTTTAAAGAAGACTAGTCCGGAAATTTATGCCACTCTCTGGGAAGTCATGTGTCACTTCCACATTTGCATGCAGCTAACGGGGGCTCGTGGAGGTGGCATTAAGCAGGTGTCTTGGGCGGAATATTTATTCCAGAACCTGACCACTAAAGGGGCCTCGGTGACCCGATTGCCTGCAAGTACTTTAGAGGAGGTTCAGACTCGAATTGACGATGCTACCTCCCACTACACCAATGAGGCCAAAGAGGATGTTTTCCCGGCTCACACAGAGTTTGAGAGTTTCCATTATCAAGCTCTGATTCCAATTTCCGACACGGCGCTGCTAGCCGGATTCTTGATGTTATGGCTCAAACGTTGTGTCATCCCTACTAGACCGGTCGATGCCCTCGCCGTTGAGGTGGTCTACCCAGCTGTCCTCTTGGCACATGGGAGACCTGTGAGCCTCCTCAGTGCCATGGTGGGTTGTCTGCAGTATGGACTGCGGGAGTTGGCTTCTGACTTCGTTGATGTTACAGAGGTGGAGTCCGAGGGCCACAAGACTTTCAAAACTCCCAATCCCAGGGTGCCAATGTCATATACATATTTGATGGCTTGGTACGTGCTTCACTGTCCTCCTATAATGAGTGCAGCTTCTCCCCCGGGAGACTCATTCACCCCATTTGTGCAACGACTAGAGTCTGCGAAATGGGAAGGGGGTTACATGGTCAGAATCCGCCAAATCTTAGCGCGGGACACCAACTTCCATATCTACCGCTGTTTCCCTGATTTCGAGGGTGGGGTCTACGGCGCAGAATATCAGGATGTAGCCGGTCCTAATGGATTCACTCATCTGAACGGGGGTGTTTTCCATTGGCTCTTATCCATCAGGTCAGGCTACCTGATCTTTCGGCAAGGCGTCAATTATTTCATTGAACCTTACCAACCCTATAGGTTTGCTCGCCAATTCGGGTGTGATCAGTTGTACGTTGGGAACCCTCGTCCTCAACTATCGGTTGTGGGTAATTTATATGAAGGAGCCAGGGCTTGGTATTATTCTGTGGCAGGTTGTACCAAAGCCGTTTTCAAGCTTCCCCAGAAAACTGCCAACTCCTACACCTCCATAAGCTTCTGCAATTGGTACCATGCCGCTTCTCAGACTCCCAACTACAATTTGAATACATCTTGCCTGAAAGACATTAGGCATATGTATAATTCACGGAAGGGGTCCAAGACATCCCGCTTGAGGGGGATCGATGAGTTTCTCTCTATCGAGAGTCAGCCTGCTGAACAGGAAGAGGAACAAGGAGCTGAGCCCGTTCCGGTGGAAGAACAACGAGTGATCGATCCTCCCGTGACAAGAGCAGCGGGGAAAAGAAAACTCTCTGCTGATGAAGCCGGCCAGTATGATAAGCAGATTCGTCGGAAACTTCTGGTGGATTCTCCTCCCAAAGACCAACCCAAATCCAAGTTGATGGCTGGAGCCATCAAAGCTTCTATAAATGAAGAACAGCAGGAATCATCCGTGGCAGGCCTGCCGCATAGAACTGGACTTCGTTCTCACGGTCCAGCTTTATCAGGCGAGGCCTCTTCTTACCATCCACCTGAGGACCAAGAGGATGAATTATTGGAGGCAGACGCATAATCTGCACCGGTGATGGACCTTCCCCGGTCTCCCGTCTTAGTATCAGGGGGTCCTGAAGAGATTCCATCCCCTTCTCCTTCAGCCTTAATATCACAAGCTGATGATGTGATTCCTAGTCCTACGACGGGACCTATGAGAAGATCAACTGATGGTGTAAGTCTTGGGCCCTCAGCTGCTCATGATGATGAGGAGCGAGTTGATTATGACGACTCCCCAACTGGTGATGTAGCTGACGCAGATAGAGATGATGAGAACGCCGACGCTGGCAACATGTCAGGTGGTAGTGAAGATGACGATGAGCGTGATTCCATAGATGACGTCATAACTTTTGATGATGATGTCCCCAAGGTCCCATCTGATAAAGTATCTGGTTATACTCCTTTTCACATCTCCGGTAAGTCTAGTTTCTTTCGACTTCTTCCACATGTGTTTTCTGCGTTCCGACCATTTTTTTTTGTGCAGGTTCACCTACTCCCGGGACTACTTCAGCTGCTCCTTTAGAGAAAGAACCGGCGCCAGTGTCGGCTCCTCTACAAGAGCAACATACACTTGGCTCATCCCAGACAACTACTCCGCCTGCCGCATTGTCTGGGACCACTGTAGTGACTCCTCCTCCAGAACAGGAGCTTGAGCCAGTGTCAGCCCCTTTGCAGGGACAAGCTTTGCATGACCCTTCTGCGGTGGAAACTTCACCGAAGGCTGTGATGAAGATCTCACTCACCCCGACAGAGGCTGGGCCAAGCTCATCTCAAGCGAAGGCATTGATGGCTTTGACCTCAAGTCCTTCACAACTGAATAATTCAATTGCTTCTGCAGCTTCGGCACCTGGATCACCTACTAGTCATCGTCTTAACGCACCGATCTCAGCTGCTGAAGGGGTATCTTCAGGTGCGGTTATCAGGCTTGCGAATGCACCTAAGTTCCTTCAGATCTCTTTAGCATACCTGAATATTCTTGCGAAGATAGTAGTTGAGTCCCTGATAAATGGCCAAGGAACTTTGAATTCCTTTCGACCTCTGTTGGAAGCAGGCTTAAACGGGGTCAGGAGCGTGGGCGAAACTCAATGGTCCGAACGCTGCTCAGAGATTATCCTTCGTTTGGAGGAGAAATTACAACGCTTTAAGACCCTGGGCCATAGTGACTTTCAGCCACAAATTATGTCCACTTTGGCTAGTCTTCAGGTCGCTGAGGTACTTCACCGAGAAGCACTAGAACGGGACTTGGCTGAAACAGAACGTCAGGTTACGGAGCTTCGTGAGCATAACATTCAGAAGCGAGAAGAACTAGAATGCTCGACTGCTTCTCTGAATTCGCTTCGTGATAGACTTGTCGAAGCCGAGGCTGAAGTCTTACGCTTAAAGGCTGAAGTCTCTCGTGAAGAAAATGTTGTCAATATCCTTAGCACCCAGAATGCAAACGGTGCTTTGGAATATCATTCGAAGGCCCAAACCCTAGAACAGGCCAGGAATAAGGTGGCAGCCATCATCGTACCAAGTGCGGACGAACTCCGGGCCAAGGCTGAAGCTATGGTGCGAGCTTCTCACGAGGAGGAATTAGCTAAACTCAAGACTCAACTCCTCTCTTTTGACTTGATGCATGAGTGATTTTGACTTCTGTAATGTTCTTTTGACAAGAACAAAGTTTGTTTTGTATCACTTTCTTCTGGTTCTTGAATAAAAGTGATATTGACTTCTCATTGTTTCTTGCATTTATCATGTTTTGATTTTAAATACAAGTCACGAGAAATGTCTGAGATGTATTCCTGACTTAGAATATACCTCCACAATGATTCTGTTGCAGAGAACTCTCTTTATTATCATTTGCGACAACTCTAGAAAGTTTCAAACTGCTGAGGACGAATACTCCCATAATAGGGTTGACTAATAGAATTCTTCTTGTGTTATGTTTTGCTTCAAACACTGAAAGAAGTCTATAAATGCTAGAGGTGTAGTTTTAACTTAGCAAGAGAGATATTGCGATCAGAGCAATTTTGAGAACTTATCGTTCTATTGACGAGAATCGATAAGTTGATTTTGTCAGAGGTGTAATTTTAACGTGACGAGAGA
>BQKN01000071.1:583916-598769 GCA_022839385.1 Asparagus kiusianus | reverse complement strand
ATTGGGGAGAGTCGATAAGTTGATTTTGTCAGAGGTGTAATTTTAACATGACGTCTGTGGGGATAAAATCCTTTTGCGTCTTGCTGGGGAGAAACACTAAGAATTTTTTTTTTTTTGTCATCGGAGCGATGAATTATGATACTTATGATTTGAACAAGATTTTGGATAGTATTATTACCCCACTGGAAGGAGTTGATAAACTGGTTATTTATTGCCCTGTTGGAGAGAGCTAATAAATTGACAATAATTTGGAAACTTATCACTTGATTACCGAGAGTTGATAAGTGGATTTTGACAGAGGAGCTATAGCCGCCTTGGTATTAATGCCGGCTAAACTTAGACTCTGTAGGGATGATGACTGTTTGGGGTGTAATACTAGCCCATTGAGAATTTGCATTCTGCTGAAGAGATACAGAGGTTCTGATTAACACTCTGTTAAGTGGGCTTACAAGTGCACGTTCTTCGTTTAGAAGAATTGCAACGCTGGGGTGACCTTCGCGTTTGATATTTGGAACGCGAGGCTCGGGTCTTCGTGACGTTGGCTAGAGCTTTGCACTTGGGAAATTTGAACGCGATTGTGTGCTTCGCGTTTTGAAAGATGGTTGGGATTCATTCATAGAATCCCGTGCCATCTTAACAGCTTGGCGGCTGTTATAAATAGACCTGTGTGGTCATATCAAAAGTCACTTGACTTTCAAGGCTTTCGACTATTTCCAAGAACGAGAATTCTCGTTTGATCTCGGTGAAGTCTCCGACGAACTTCGTCTTCCTCGTTCGGGAGCGTTTCCTCCGACCGACTGCATCAATGGCGCCTCGGAGAAGGAGTTCAAACTCCAAGAAAATCGCCGGAGCGACTTCCGAAGTGCTGCCGGCGGAGGACTCCGGCGGTGCTCTCGTCCATGCGGGGACATCGTCGTCGTCACCGCCGCCGCGGGGGCTTCCTTGTCGTGGTGAGTGGTAACCAAAATAACTTGCCTTGGAGAATTCTTTGAAAACCCTAGATGGGTTCTTGATAACGAGGAAGATGACTTGTTTTAACTCGATGAAAACGCGGGGTTGGGATCCCATGTGGGTCTCGACCCTTGCGTTCAAGTTTTTCAACGCGAGGTTGACTCTCGCGTTTGAAACTTCTGACGCGAGGTTCGACCTTCGCGTTGAAGATTTCTAATGCGAGGTTCGACCTTCGCGTTGGAGATTTCTGACGTGAGGTTCGACCTTCGCGTTGGAGATTTCTGACGCGAGGTTCGACCTTCGCGTTGGAGATTTCGACGTGAGTCTTTAACCTTTTTATGTTTCAGGCTATGTCTCTATGTTGATAGCTCGCTTCTAGCTGCTAACTTTTGCTTTAGATTGTGCAGTGCTTCTCCCAAATGTGCCGCTTTCACAAGAGCATCATTTTGGATACATCGGGGGACCTGACGCGAATGAAATATTCAGTCTTCAGAACCAAATTCCATTGTGTACTTTTCCTGATTCGGAAAGAGCAGAAATGATTAAACTCCCTCAATGCCCTACTCTCAGGATTTTGATAACTGATTTAAACATGGAGACGCCTGCTGGTCATGCCCAGTTTCCTAAACCAGCGTTCATATTTGGAGATCGTATATCAATCGATAACCACCTCACATATGTAGAAGATTCGAAGCTGCTGTGGAGAGCTGATAACCACTTCTTATTCCTCCCGAACATGAAGAGGATGTACCCTCTCTCCTACTTTCTGAACGTGAGCTACCGTCGGGGTTTGACCTTCGACATAGTGAAGGAGAAGGAGAACGCGTCGCTTGGATTTGGTCGGCGAGCTCGTACACAAATCGGCGGACAACTCAAGGGGTTAAGACCTGGTTTGTTTGAAAAGAAGGAGTTGGTTCAGGAGATGCCATGTCCAGCGAACATCTTCATTCGCCAATTCCTTGCAACTCAGGGTGAATTCTCTACGCAGACGTTCAGATCCCCTGGATGGATCTGTTCCGGAGAGGGAGGTTGGTGGACCCGTATGGTTGACTTTGTTCTTGAGGAGCTTAAAGACTCGCTCGCTCAATCGGGTCTTACAGTTCCTGTGTCAGCTACGCGACGGGGAGTCGTGCAGAGTCTCCACAACTTCTTCGCTATGTTGGAGAAATATAACCCTGACAGCTGTACCTTTTTCACGCCTACGGAAGAGTTAGGTTTTTCTCTTCATGAGATGCAGGCAGTGTCGGGGCTGCCGCTGGGAAAAACACCCTACGAGGAGTTCATCCCTACCACTGAAGAGCTTTCCTTACTGAAGGTGGCGCACCCGGAAATTTATGCTACTTTCTGGGAGTTAATGTGCCACTTCCACATATGTGCCCAAGTCTATGGGTTGCGTGGAGGGGGCCTTATGCATACCACGTGGGCAAACTACCTTTTTCAGAATTTAAACCGGAAAGATGTAGCTGTATCCCGTATTGCAGTTGTCTCACTTAAGGATATTGAGGCTCGAATTAAATTTCCTGATGCTACTTACAAGACAGAGCACGCAGAGGGTGATTTTGAAGCTGGTGTCGAATTTGGAAGTTTCCACTACCAAGCCACAGTCCATATTTCTAATACCGCTCTACTTGCAGGCTTCTTCATGATTTGGTTGAAACGGTGTGTAGTACCGTCAAGACCAATAGAGGCAATATTAGCTGAGGTTGTGTACCCGGCTGTTTTGCTAGCACACGGGAGACCTGTGAGCCTCCTTACTGTTATGGTTGGCTGTATTCAGAACGGACTGAGGGTGTTGACTTCAGAACTTCTCAGTGCTTCGGGAGTCAAAGCTGCTAAGAAGAAAACTGGGAAGGCTCCTCAACCACGTGTGCCAGTGCCGTATACATATCTAATGGCCTGGTTCGTGTTGCACTGCCCTTCATTGATGACGGGAGTATATGAGGGCGATGATGCTTATACTCCCTTCGTGCAGAGATTGGAGTTGACTACGTGGACTAGTTCTTATATAGTCAGGGCTCGACAGCTCCTATCCCGGGAAGATAATTACCGGGTTTTCTGCTGCTCTCCTAATTTTGACCGAGCTGACGTGGAAAACGCCCGCTTCATGGACTTGCTGGCTGAGGGCTCACCTTCTTTGGTAGAGGGTACCTTCAGCTGGCTTCTTATGATCAGGTTAGGCTACCTGGTCTATCGCTTGCGGGAGAAGTGCATAATCGAGCCTTACATGCCTTCTCGGTTCGCCAGACAGTTTGGATATGACCAACTCTATGTTGGCAATCCTAATTCGGCGTTAGCTCAGATTGGGAATTTGTATGAAGGAGCTCGTGCATGGTACTTCTTCTCCGCCGGGGGAACCCATGCGCAATTCACTTTACCCAATTCACCACCCGGCTGCTCTACTGTCGTGGATTTTCGCCATTGGTTTGATGAAGCTTCCCAGATCCCAGAATATGACATTTATACTTCATGTATAAACGAGATCCGGGAATTGTATCGTTCGCGGAGCGGTTCTGCGAGTACTCATCTACCAGGGATGGAAGAGTACCTATCTTGTGAACAGGAAGTGATCGGAGCCGTTGAAGCTCCTAAGGATTTGTCCGACATAGAACTTTCTGAAGAAGAGGCTCCTACGAGGATTGAAGAGGGAAAGCCAATTGCTGATTCTCCCAAAGAGAAGACAGCTGAGGAGATTCCTGCAGAAGAGCCTGTTCCTACGCCTCGTTTTTTAAGATCGGGTAAGAAGGCTCTTTCTGCTACTGAGCAAGGCGAATATGACAGGAGAGTACGTAAGCGAATGCCTGTCATAGCCAAGAATTCCAAAAGAGCCAAGTTAATGGGGGATGCGATGAAGTCTGAGCTTGCTGAGCGTTTGACTGACGGAGAGGACGAAATACCCCCGTCGATCCCTTCCGCTATTGAAGACGACAGAGCTGGAGAGGATTCTGAACCCGCTCTTCTTTCGCGAGATGAAAGCACATGCAAGGGCCCTTCTTCCGAAGCTGCTCCATCACCTGTTCAGGATGAACATACGTGTCTCATCTATCCAACCCTTCCTCCTCCACGCTCGAGAGCTCTGAAGAAGTCGATTGAGGAACTAGAACGCTGGATGGAGACACTTGTTAATATCGTTAGGGTTGATGCAGTTTCTTATGAAGACTGTGAGCCCATCTTGACCCAATGCCTGGATGATATCCAGAATAAAGGAGATGCATTATGGACTGAGCATTGTCGGGGGGGCATTGCTCTTTTGAAAGCTGAATTAACAGCTTTTGGGGAGCTACAGCGTACCAATCCAGACTCTGAAGTGGAGCCGGCTCTTTCCTTGGCGATAATCTCCAGAGCACATCACCCAGGGACCCTTCGCCAGGATTTGTCTGACAAAAAGGGCCGCATATCAACTTTAAGGAAGCAGCACTCTGCAGTATATGCTAAGATCAAAAGTGTTGCTTCTGATATCCGTGGTATCGACAAGACTATCGATAAATTAGAAGTCGAGTTGGACCAGAAGAGAGCCCAATTGGCCCACTATGAAGATGTCAGAAAAAAGCTTGAGCGTCAAAGTGACCAAATTTACACAGATTTTTGCCGTACTCTCCATGCGGCTGAGCGGATTCGCAAAGACATTGTTACTGCCCTTCCTGTCGAAGCAGAACTCAGAAAGGAAATTGAAGAACAGGTCCGGGCGGCTCATCAGAAGAAGCTTTCTGCCTTCAAGTCTAGGCTAAAAGCCTTCAAGTTAATGAAGCCTGATGCTTAGATCTCGTCCTGTTCTGGACTGAAGCATTTTGTATCGTTTTCATTTTGTTTGTCATCCTTTTGTGTTTAGATTAACAGCATTGAATGAAAACGATATCACTTTTGCCTTTTATTATCACTTTTTGCTGGAGTCTGATTCAAGACAATAAAAAATAATGCAAATGCTATCAAAATTCCCTTTATTATTTATTTAGAATAATTCCATCAAATTACAATCGTCAGAGGTGTAGTGTTAACATGACGAAATACAAGATAGAATTACATTATGAATAGGCAACCCCCAGCCTGATTTGGTTGGGGTTTAGAGGGCTACATGATCTACGGAAAGTATCTCTTAAGGAACTTCCCATTAATTGGCATCATGAGCCTGTCTCCTTGTTGATTGATAAGGCGGTATGCTCCGTTCGAATAAACTGAGTCTATTACGAAGGGCCCTTCCCATTTAGGATTGAACTTCCCTTTGGTTTTTTGTGTCATCACCATGGGTCGTCTGTTGGCCAAGACCAAATCGCCTTTCTTGAAAGTCCGTTCCTTAACTTTTTTATTGTAGGCTTTGGAAATCCGAGCTTGATACATTTTGATCTGCTGCTTAGCTTGAAGTCGTTTGTCGTCTAGGGCTTCGAGTTCCTGCAGACGCCGTTGATGCTTTTCTTCTTCTGTTAGTCCCGTTGTGATAGCGACTCTCAGAGAAGGAATCTGGATCTCCAGCGGCAATACGGCTTCACAGCCATATACCAGCGAGAACGGTGTAGCTCTCGTAGGGGTCCTCACCGTTGTGCGGTAAGCCCACAAACATTCGCCGAGTCTTTCATCCCAATCACGTCGGCTTTTGGAAACAAATTTCTTGAGAAGTTTCACAATGGTTTTGTTGAAGGCTTCTGCAAGACCATTCGCCGGCGAATAATATGCCGTAGATGCGACACTTTGGATTCTGAATTTGTCACAAAATCTCTGAAAACCAAAACTGATGAATTATGTCCCGTTGTCGTGAACTATCCGCCTCGGGACTCTAAAACGGTAAACAACATGGTGTTTGATGAATTTGATTACATTGGAAGTTTTGACTTCTTTCAACGGGATTGCCTCCGCCCACTTGGAAAAATAATCGGTCACAGCCAGGATGAACCGATGTCCTTTAGAAGTTGGGGGAGAAATTGGACCTACAATATCCATGCCCCATTCTTCAAATGGCCATGATGCAGATGTGGGGTGTAAGTTTCCAGGCGCTTGGTGGATGAAATCCCCATGAATTTGACATGCGTGACAACGTTTAGCGTAGTCAACCGCGTCTGAGAACATTTTTGGCCAGTAGTAGCCAATTCGACGGAGGCGATCCCCTAATTTAGCTCCGGGCTGATGAGCTCCGCACATTCCGTCTGAGCTTCCTTGAGGGCCTCTTTTGCTTCCTTTTGAGAAAGACATCGGAGCAAAATGCCGTCATGGGATTTACGATACAGAGTCTGAGTGATTGCATCGTAATAGAATCAGAGGGCCTTTCGTTTAATGGCGGCCGCTTCCTTAGGATCGTCAGGCAAGATTCCGTATAGGACATAGTCAATATATGGAAATCGCCAATCTCTAGACTCGAATTCTATGGAGGTCGTACAGACTTCCTCCGTCATTGTCTTGTCTGAGCTTTCCTCCTTAGGAATCTTGGAGGAGTATAGTTCACGTCCTGAGACTGGGATTGTCGTTTCGGTTCCTGGTGGTAATGCCAGCGAAGTTGCCAATGAAGCCAAAGCATCTGCGTAAGCGTTCTGGGCTCGTGGAATGTATTCGATAAAGAATCCCTTGAACTGCTTAGCTTGCTTCAGCACTGCGAAGTAGTATGGGATTAAGTCCTCATGACGTACTTCGTATTCCCCTCGGACTTGATTTACAATAAGCTGAGAATCACCATAGGCCTCAAGTTGCCGAATATTGAGTTCTTCGGCAAGTCGCATCCCTAGTAGCAACGCGTTATACTCAGCTACAGTGTTGGTACACGGTTCGATTAATGAAAATCCTCTTGGGATTACGTGACAGTTAGGCGATACGAGCACCACTCCTACTCCCGCAGTAATCGCTCTGTGAGGGTTTGCTCTAGACGCGCCGTCGAAGAATAGTTTCCACACTTGTGTAGATTCTTGAGCAACACAAGCTTCGGCGACTTTGTCGGGCAATTCTTCATACAACTTAGATGTCCCTGGCACCGGGTGATCGGCCAAGAAATCTGCCAATGCTTGACCCTTGACTGCCTTTTGGGGCATAAATTGCATGTCTTATTGTGACAAAAGGATGGCCCATTTTGCAAGCCGGCAATTCAGAGACGATGGTTTCGTCATCAGGACTCTCAAAGGATTCACCTTAGAGATGACATGAATTGTCTGTCCAACTAGGTAATGTCACATCTTTTGAACCGCGAATACCAAAGCGAGACATTCTTTCTCGACCGGGTTGTACCGATGTTCGGCTCCCATCATGGTCCTACTTAAATAGTAGATGGCTTGCTCTTGGCCTTGGTCGTCGTTCTGGGCCAGCAGCGCTCCCAGCGAATGATCCATAGCCCTCACATATAATAGGAATGGTTTTCCTGATATAGGGGCCACGAGAACCGGTGGCTGGGTGAGATACTTCTTGATCTCTTCAAATGCTTTTTGACATTCCCCATCCCACACAAAGGATACTCCTTTCTTCATGAGCTTCGAGAAAGGTTGGCAGCGCCCCGAAAGGTTAGATATGAACCTCCGGATGTAGGCTAGTCTACCTTGCAAACCTCGGAGTTCTTTAAGGTTCTTCGGCGGTGGCATGTCTTGGATGGCGCGCACCTTCTCTGGATCCAGAGAAATTCCCTTGGATGTGACAATAAATCCCAGGAATTTTCCACTTGATACTCCGAGAATGATTTTGTCGGGTTCATCTTCAGCTGATGTGTCCGCATGATATCGAACATTGTCTTCAAATCTGTAAGATGGTCACCCTTACATTGGCTTTTCACCGCTATGTCGTCAACGTAGCATTCTATCTTCTTACGCAGATGTTCGTGGAAGATAGTGTTCATTGCACGTTGATAAGTTGCGCCTGCATTTTTCAGGCCGAAGGGCATCACTGTGTAGCAATACACCCCTAGCGGTGTTCTGAATGCAGTATGCTTCTCGTCGTCTGAGTGCATCTTGATTTGATTATACCCAGAGAATCCGTCCATGAAAGACATTCTTTCGTATCCACAGGTGTTCTCGATCATAACATCCGTAATAGGAAGCGGAAACTCGTCTTTTGGACAAGCTGCGTTAAGGTCACGAAAATCAATGCATATACGGACCTTACCGTTTTTCTTGGGAACTGGAACAATGTTAGCTACCCAGTCTGGGTGTTGTTCTTCCCTGACAAAGCCTGAGTCTATGAGCTTCTTTACCACAGACTCAATTGCTTCCATGATCTCTGGACGAAACCGGCGTTGTTGTTGTTTAACGGGTTTGGCATCCGGATCAATGTTGAGACGATGCGTGGCCACTTTTGGGTCAAGACCAGGCATGTCTTCATAATTCTAAGCGAAGACATCTATATATTCTCGGATGAGAGATATAAGATCTTCTTTCTCGGATGATGATAAATCTTCGGCTATGAAAATGGGTTTAGGGTCTTGTTCGTCTCCCATGTTAACCTGGACCACTTTATCTTCAGTGGGTGGTTCACGTTGTTCGAATCGCATATCCCACAAGATGTTATGACGTTTGATCCAGGGATCATTGGTTGACTCCATTAACCCTTCATCACCCCCCGCATCTTTATCTGGGTGACTAGTCGAAACCATATTCACGGTCAGATTTCTAAAGAGGGGTCCAACACTGACATCGGACTCATATGCAGACGTTCCGGATGAGCGGTCCTGACGCAGATAATTACTTATTTCATTTTCTGAGACAGCGGGAGGTGTGACGAATCCTAAACCCCTTCTGGTCTTTTGGTAGTAGTCCGGAGGTTTTCCTTCAGGAGCGAGAGACATCCGGATCGGCGTTCGTCTTCCTTTCCCGAAGTTTAAGCCCTGTTTTTCATTAAAATTATACCCCATTCGTTTCATTAAGTATATAGAATTGGGCTCGTGGTAATGGAATTGGGGGACCCCATCGTCTTCTTCCGAACTTCCACATCGGAGTGGTTCGGGTTTGACTTTACCAAAACAGATCGGCTTCTGCCCTTTCCTTTTGGATGGGACTTTGAAGAAAGCCTTCTGTGCGTCCTCCATTTCTTCATCCGAAGCGAAAGATGACTGGATTGGCAAGGTGAGTGACACCTCGGTGCACAGCACATGCCATGGGTTGGTACCTGCACTAGAATTATTCTCTATGTGTTTATTGTTAAGAGAGACATCAGACAAGTACGCTAAAATAAAATCTTCATTAATGCACCACTCGCCCCCACTCGGTACATCATTATTACTCTCACCCTGACCCATTACATCAAAGTTTAATTCCCAAGGACAATCTTCCTCAGGATCTGGCTCGATGTCAACTTCATTACCGCTATCTACATCTTCTTTCTCTTGGGATTCCAAATAGAAGACGGAGTCGGTGTGGAAGTTTTCTACTCCTCGGATATTTTTCTGCGATTAGGGTTCGAACTTCGCCCTCGTCATTGGCGTACTTCATAACCTGGTGCAGGGTGGATGGGACAATGCGGTTTGCATGTATCCATGGTCGTCCTAGCAAAAGATTGTAAGACGTGTCCGCATCTATGATGTAGCATGCTACCTCAGACTTGAGATCTCCGATCTGGCACCTGAGCTTGATCTTTCCCAGGGGTTAGGTACTGTTTGCATTGAACCCGAAGATAGTAGTCTGGGTAGTGTGCAGTCGGTGCATAGGAATCCCTAATACCTGCATGACCCTGTAGGGCATGATGCTGAGCGCTGAGCCCGGGTCAACTTGAACACGACTGATTTCCGAAGATCCAATATACCCTGTGTAGTACAGTGGTCGGTCATGTTCGTGTTTGACCTGCATGTCTTCTTGTGTGAACGATATACATGGTAGACTTCTCGCCGCTTGCAGGCATTGCAGACAAGTTTGATCATCAGAAGCCTCGGGAATCGGAGTGACTTGTGTAATAAAGCTCTCCGTATTCTTTAAAGCTTCGATCAGAGCTTCCTTGGTAGTTTTAGATAACTTCAAGAGCTCATATAAAGTGATTCTGGCCGGTATGTTGGCCAACTGCGCCATAACATTGAACTGGAAGGGAGTATTTGATTCTCCAGGTTCTTGGTGGAGATTCCTGTGGAATCGGAGCTCCTTCTGTTTTTCTTTGTCCACTGGCTTTTTAGGAACAGAACCCCCAGCGTCTTGGGGCTGTTCCTCGGCCTCTGGAGCATTCTGGCCGTAATCCCTCAGGTAAGCTTTTCCTGACCGGGTGCTAGGGTTGTCTCCTGGATATGCTGCCACGGCAATTCTCTCCTCCTCTGAATCAGTAAGAGGTTTGAGGTGGTCATCATTTTCAGTAATGGAGGGGCTAATCATATTGGAAGACTTAGCCTTGCCTCCTTTCTTTTTGGACGAGGTGTTCGTCCATTGTTGATCTCCTAGCAGATCAGGGTGGACCCACATGATTTTCCCTTTTAGAGTAGTAAGGGGTATCAACCCCCTGTCCTTCTGCCTATGCAGGTCAGCATTCTTTAGGTGCATTTCTCCCTTGCGGATGGGCACAACACCGTTCGCGGTTACCACCGGGGGAAAGTCACCAAATTGGACCGCTATCATATTAGTGGATACGGTCTTCTGCTCTGGCTTCAAGGTGAGCACATTAGCGTTTACCAAATTCTGCAAGATGTCTTTGAAGACATAGCACTTTTTGGTAGGATGCCCCAGAAATCTGTGATAACGACAATAGTTGGGGTCATCCACTTTCCCTGCTTCGTCTGGCTTCCTGATTTCAGGCAACTGGAGCTTGTTGTTCTTTCGAAGCAATTGTAATAAGGTATCCACATGCTCCTCTTTGAACGAATATTGTTTGGGTGCTCTTTGCTGATTTGGTGCTTTGCCTTGCTTGTTCGGCGGTGGAACTCGCGTGTAGTCGGCTGCCAAAGTCTCCTTTCCCTTAGACCGCTGGGCATTTTGCTGATTGCATTGCTGTTGCGGCTTGGGTTGTGGCACTTCTTCAGCTTTGACACGCGCCACTATCTCCTCTGCTTGTTCTCCTTGCGAAACTAGTTGTCTCCAGGAGCGACACTCTGCTACTTCCATCTGAGCGAGGAGTTGGGTCTGCAGGTTGTGCCTGCAAGTTTCCACCAGAGTTGATTGAGTCATACCTGAGGGGCATCGCAATGCCATGCTGCGGAATCTTTCTACATAGGTTTTGATTGACTCTCCTTTCCTTTGCTTAGTGGCAAGAAGAGTTGGGACTGAGACCTCTGTATCGTCCTCAAAGAATCTGGCCAAGAATAGCCTTTCCAGTTCTACCCATTTTTGGATAGATCCAGCAGGCAGCTTCATGAACCATTCGAAAGCGACACCCTTAAGGGTACCGATGAATAACCTGGTCAGGATAGCATCATTCGCTACTACGTCTCCAGTTTGGGATTTGAAGTAGTAGATGTGTTGATTCGGCGATCCTGTGCCATCGAAAGGTTGTAAGGTAGGGGCCTTAAATTTTGGTGGGTAGGGAGCTGTATCCCACTCAGCAGGGTAAGGCCGTACTACTCCCTCTTCGCGAAGCTCGCTTCTGTTGGCGATTGCGTTGAGGCGAGCCTCCAGTTCATCCACCTTGGTGGATTGAGGGTGCAGTTCTTTTTCTATCTCCCTCTCACCTTCGGAAGAAGATCCCAGATTGTGAGTCTCACGATCTGAATGTTCGTGCACTCTTTGTTTTCCCTTCGAAGTTATTCTCCGGGAAGATTCAGGTTTGTGGCCTTTTTCAGCAAGAAGCTGGGCCAACATCTCCTTTAATTGGAGAAGTGTTTCCTGTTGCGTCTGGAGTATGACACTATGTTCGTCCACTCTTTTGGCTATGTCTTCATGGTTCCCTGTTGTGTAAGCGGAAACCTCGCGTGCTCCAACAGAGCTTGAAGATTAAGATTCGGCTATTGCTGAATGTTCCTCACTTGTTGTAATGCCCTTGGCTAATTTTTGATAGTCAACCGGGCGAATAGTTCCCGTCCGAGTCCGAGTATTCTGATATACTCCTTCGAACTGGTCACAAATTTCTCGGACAGTTGGCGGATGACTCTCTTGTGACTCGTTAGAATCAGTATGCGAGGCCTTCCCTCGGCCGATCATGTTGATAGTGACCTGAGGGTATTCCGCTTCAGTTGTCTTCTTTCTGTTGCGGCGTTGTCGTTTGGCAGGCCTAACAACGTTTGTCAATCTGTCGAATACTGACTGCCGAGGTGCGGATGCACAACAAGGGCATTCTGACAGGACTGCCGAGATGAGCCTCTCACATTGACATGAGTGAGCTGCTTGTGCTGTTGATTTTCCTCTCGACAATAATTCCCGTAAGTCAGGAATTTGGGAGGAAACTTTCCCCGGGCTAGGAGGTGGAGATGGAACCCCCTGCCCTTGGGTGGGTGAGATTGGTTCTTGTCGAACGTGAATTTTAAAGCCACGCTGACTTTTTTGAACCTGACGGACCCCTTAAAGATCACGTTCTTGAGACATAACGCGAGGGTCGCGTTGAGATTTGTAAACACTAGGCCGAGGCCTGCGTTTAAATGAAGAACTTGACCTCTGAGGGTCAAGTTTTGGTTGAACGCGCCCCTGAGGGTCGCGTTTGGTTGGTGAAACGGACTCCTGAGAGTTACGCTTCATTTGAACGCGCACCTGAGGGTCGCGTTTAATTTTTGAAACAGGCTCCTGAGAGCCATGTTCAATTGGAATGCGCTCCTGAGGGTCGCGTTTAGTTTTGACAGCTCCCTTCTGAGGGCTGTATTTCGACTGAACAACGCGCCACTCAGGGTCGCGTTTGAGCTGTATCAGCCTAGGTTCGTAGTTGGGCTCATTGCCACGCAGTGAGCGTTCTTCTTTGGGAACGCTAGGCTCGGTTGGATTTTCAGAAACGCGATGTTCGCGTTGGGTTAACAATCGGCTTTCTCGTAAGTGTGCTCGTCGTATGGATCTTCTCCGTCGGCGAGCAGCGTTCTTTTTGGCTTGTCTCAAAGCCTTAGCAGCAACGTCATTGACGTTCACAGGACTCGTCTCTTCCAAAGGCCGTTTGTGGCCCGAAGCGCGTTGTGCTGACGCGGAGGTGGGATCTTCCGCCTGCAGAGCCAACTTGAGTTCCTGGCCGAAGGAGAGGGCTTTCTTCAGCACTTCGACAACAGAATTGACCTTCTTGGAGGTCTTGCGTACATCGTGCTTAGCCTTGGGGCTAAGCGATCCAGAGGATAATGCTTCCTCATATTTTGCTTGATCAAACTCCACGATGAGAGTTTCTACTGTCGTTCCCATGAGGTGGACGTCGGACTGCGCCACCACTTCTTCATCGGAAAAGCTAGTCCCCAGCGGAGTCGCCATCTTTTGTATGTAGGAAAAATTACAAAGAAGAGAATAAAAGAAATGTGATTTTGATTCCTTTGATCTTGGTTACAACTTGATTACAAAAGAGAAGAAAACGAGTTTGGTTTTCTCCTTTGTTTAAAACTGGGTTCTTCTTGGTAGCGATGGAATGCTTCCTTCGATTGATTGCTTCGAACTTGCTCTCCGTTGACGATCCGACCGTCTCTATCTCGTGGGAACGATGAACTTTCGTGGAAAGTTTGATAAATAACTCTGGATGAGTTTAAGAACTCTGGACGAGTTTGAACTCTGTGAATAGAGTTGTTAGAACCAAAAATTCGGTTAATGATCAAGCTGTTTTTCTATTGTAGAAGAATCCTCCCAGATTTGATCTTCTGAGTTTGATTCAAAAATCCTATCTCCAAGGATTTCGTTGCTGCTGAATCTCCAACCTGTGCGGTTTAGATCTCTCAAATCTAACCCACTCACCCTTCAGTTTTCAAAGAGCCAGCCCTTAACTCTGTCGAGTTTGTTGAGTTTTTATAGGGGGATTAGGGATTGTAACTGACCCCTATATCCGCTCCTACGTGGGCGAAAATCCCTCAGAACGTGGGATAAACGGTTCTGGAACCGTTCGACTCATGTTTGAACGAGTCAAACACTCATTCTGGCGTTCAAAACCCAACCGCGCGTCTTAGGATTGAGACGCGAGGTTGGGTGTTAGCTGAACACCATTGAACGCGAGGTTCGGTCACGTTTGGCTTGTGCCTTGGCGACGCGAGGGTCGTCGTTGGTTGAACACCATTGAACGCGAGGGTCGCTCACGTTTGGTTTATGACTTGGCGACGCGAGGGTCGTCGTTGGTTGAACACCATTGAACGTGAGGGTCGCTCACGTTTGGTTTGTGACTTGGCGACGCGAGGGTCATCTGCACTTCAAGAATTGTAACGCGGGGATGACATCCGCGTTTTAGAAAGAGCTATTTGACTTGTAGCTTCTTCTGTGGTGCGTTGCAAGGACTATTGTTCAGTAATCCTAGCTTTAGCTGTTGTGGAGTGTGAAAGTCGTCAGATTGTAACTTTCACTGTAGATTGTGAAGACTGCTGAATAGAGTTTTCATCAGTTGTCGGAAGTGTCGTTGAATTGTAACTCTTCTCGATCTATGTGAAAAGTCCTCTATTTGTCGCTTTCGACTGTTGACCCGAAAGCTATTTGATTGTAGCTTTCGTTGTTAGAGCTAGACGGGAATCAACATCCATAGTGTCTTGAAGACGAATATTTGCCCACAACTCTCTACCAAGCAACTCACCAACTAAGTCCAACCTTTTATTTCTGAAATCATCCCACTGCTCATCAGCATCTCTAATAGTTGCTAATATACTATTAGTCATGCTGTTGTCGCAGCCATCAAGATCAATCATCTCAGAAATGAGGTCGTGTTTGCGGTGATTGTGGAGTTGCGGATACAGTGATTTGAAAGTCGTTTGAGTGTGACTTCCATTATCGGGGCTTGTTTTAATTAGCTTATCTATTGTGATTTTTAGACAGCCTACACACCCTGAGGTGGCTCGGCATGAGCCGAGCCACCCTGAGGTGGCCGGCACCCCCCTCCCCTTTCTGTGTTCTGACACGTGCGCGGGCACAGGTTCGAGTGGCTATAAATAGGAGAGGTGTTGTTCAT